>JAGPOY010001466.1:0-13534 GCA_018983105.1 Silene uniflora
GAGAACAGAATCAGTCGGTTTAGCAACGGAGCCGTCGCAGAAACCAAACTTCCGGCGAGATTTGAGCGACATCTTCATAGACCGACTCCATTCCTCATAATTATCAGGACTAAGTTTGATGTCCGTGAGAGTGAGGTTAGGAATATCATGATTCCCGAGATAGAAAGGGGACATGACATCAATAGGAGTAGCAGGGGTGAAGGAAGCATCATCTGATTTCGTCATAATGATCGAAAAAAAACCAGACGGCTTGATGAGGAAGAAGAAGCGGAAGCGATTTAGGGATTGGATTGAAACCCAAAATCTGATACCATGTTAAAGTGTGTATTTGGTAAAGTGAAGTGTATTTGGCAAATGCATTTCTGTTTTGTTGTATTCCATCTCAAACAGTTAAATACAATGTACACAACAATATTGGTAATGAAACCCTAACATATATGGGCCTAAAGGATGCTTAAATAAGAAAGGCCCAAGACGGCCTAATAGACACGTTGTATCTTTAGAGGTGGCGCCTTGAGTCGAGTTGTTTCAGGTTCGAGTTACCGTGATGTCGGATTGATTCGAGCCATATACATTTGTTTGGTTGGACAAACTCGGGTATCAGGTTGGCATGGGGAGTACTTGGTCGGGTTACGTATAATAAAGACTTGGATGCAAAGATCGGATACAAAAGAAGCGGTAGAGTCCAAATTAAAGGACCATTACAAACACTAGTATCACTGATAGAGTAGTTCGCAATTGCATCCAAACTTTGTTTGTCGATCTCTTCTCAAATACAATCTTTAAATTAGAGGTGGCCAAATGCGGGTTTGGGCCGGACATGGGCCGGGCTCATGTTTAATTTTTGGCCCACGAACAAGCGGGTTAGTGGGTTCGGGACGGGTTAGTGGGCTGGACCTTTGTATTTTTCCTAAAATGCCTTGTTTGTACCCGCTTATTTAACGGGCGGAATGGGCCGGGTTCGATGGCCGGTACGACCCATGAACAGCTCTACTTTAAATGAGGTGAGTCCTTTGATTATTCCCCCACTCAATAACAATGTTAGCATAGGGACCACATACAAGGATTGCCCGCCTTTAACAAAACATTTAACAACTTTAATACAATTCGAGGCAATGACAAAATCACTCATGGACAAATTCGCAAAACGCAATCTTTCTCTAATGGCAAACATCTCACAAATGACAGAGTTTAGGGCAAACAAACGGGTTGACCAACGCGAATCCAAAAACCAGTGCTATCTCTAACAACACACTCAACACTCACGAAAGGAAAGGAGGCGGAGAAGGCCGCATCGACATTAGTTTTAAACCATACATACGGAGGAGCCCAACTTCACGGTAGCGCAAGGTAGAGAAGTGGGTAACATGGGTTGAGGGGAAAAAGAAGCAAGAAGGTGTTTGGCAGAGTGTCATGAAGAGGCTTGCGAGGAAATGGCAGCGCCAAGGTGGGAAAGGGGAGGGGGATAAGGAGAGAAAATAGAATCACATTGTCTTCGCCAAAGACGCCGCGTGATAAAGGTGAAAAGTGTGTTATAAGGATAATCAAAGAAGGCGTAATTTCCGTCTATCTAAGGTTGGAGGTCAAGGGAGAAGAACAGAGGTGCTACTTTGAAGTGGGACCAAGCTTCAGTAGCAAAGCTACAGTCACAGAGGGCATGGAGAGCAGATTCATCGAGAGCAAATCACCCGAGCTTTCTTGACCCGACCCGAAAATGACTCGAAAAAAGAACAAAAAACACTTGAAATGTCGTTTTCTCTCGTATTCATTGACCCGATAATGACTCGACCCGAAAATGACCTGACCTGAAATAACCCGACCCTCTTGACCCGAAAATGACACGACCAACATATCGAAAATGACTCGAAACCCAAAAATACCCGACCCAACCTAGATTAACCCGAAATCAATGAGAAATCCGAACTTACCCGACCTGACCCGTACCCTACTCGATTAACCCGTTTACCAGGTCTAAATAGGGTAGACTAAATATTAGGAGTTATTAGGGGAATTATGATACAATGTATCCAATTCCTAGTAATTAGTATGATAATGAATTGTATTAAATAATGACTTTTGGTATGTCATAGGTTATGTGAATCGGCCTTGTATAAATACCTGGAGTTGGATGAATGTAATCAACCAAGCAATTCTAAGCATTACAATATCGATAACAATATATCTCTGATCTATATCGTCTTAACATGGTATCAGAGCGTGTTTCTTTAGCCACATGATTTTATGGGAAAAATAAAGCCTTTTTTCTCAAAATCATTGTGGTGTTAGATATACTATTATTGCTTAAACGGTCTAATTTGTAACCCCCTTAATATATAAAACAATTTATTGCTTATTTTAACCAACAAGTAAAAGTAGCTCAATGATTGATACTTCAAAGGCAAGATGTTACTCGTATTTATCTTTTTTATTGATTTCAGTCCGGTTCAACTCAGGTTGGAATCAGTTTCTACTTTTAATCGGTTGTAGATAGAGCTGTCAAAAGAAGACCCGACTCAAAAACCGACCGAAACCCGCCCGAAAATGACCCGCTCTTTTCAACCCGAACCAGAAGACAACCCGACCCGAAAATAGATTAATTTATTAAAAATTCATATTTAAAGCCAATAAAACTAATATATGATGATAAAAATAATTTTTATTTTAAAAATTTTGAAATAAAATATGCTTATATTTATTTTAAAACATATTTTTATCACATGATTAGTTAATCAAATGATTATAACAAAAATATAGTCACCGCTTGTCACGTACGTGCAACAACTGATCTATCTGATATTTCGTATAACGTTGTGCTATTGAGTATATAAAGCAAAAAATGTTTAATCTTACTAATATCATATATTAAACGAGATAATAATAAAAATTAAGAATAACTATGTGTTTATAAGTAAAATTAAAGAAAAATAAAAATTTGTAAAATAGCGTTAATTAATCAGATCCTAAACCCGTATAAACCCGTATTTTATAAACTCGAAATTGACCCGACCCGTATTTTACCTCAACCCGTAACCCGCCCGTTCCTTCGACCCGTTTGACAGGTCTGGTTGTAGATATTTCTGGTCGGTTCAGGTTCGAGTCGGGTCAATATCGGTGCAAATAAGGTTCGAGTCTGGTCAATATCATGGCAGATGTGATTCGAGTCAGGTCAAAATCGGATTGGATGTCAAAGGTTAGATCTTTATTTTAAACATTGGATATAATACAAATAATTTTAAAAAAAAATTAATAATATATAATGTTTTTTTTTTTGTATAACTACGATATAATATTAATTCATTGACGTCAAAGGGGTGACACTCATGTACAAAAAGACACCCTAGATGTGATGCCTAGGTACATTCGGGTCGTTTGGTTTCGGGGTGAAGTTCAGTTATACCTTTCGGATGTATGGTCAGGTGTCGGTTTGGGTATTTTCGATCAATTTTTTGTATTGGGTATACTTTTGTCAGGTCTACCCAGGGCATTAGCAATAGAGGTTTGTCAATAGGTTTGTAAGATTATGTGTCAATTATTTTAGAGGTTTGTCTACATACAAACCCTCTATTGTTGGACATGCGTGTTGAGGTTTGTCGATGAGAGGAGTTATAATATAGTATACAGGTTTGTGGAGAGAGGATGTGAGAGAATAAATAGTATAGTGGGCCATATAATGAAACTTGAAGATGTTTATTTATTGTTGGAATGAAGTTTGTAGGAAAATGAGTTTGTGTACTAACTTATGTGGCATGAGAACAAACCTATTTAGAGGTTCATCTATTACTAATGCCCTCATAAGTATTAATTTCTCTAAGTGGTGGGGGGAACCTGCCCCCGGGCCCTCCTAGGTCCGCCTCTGCATGGACCTCACCGATTAATAAAAGTGGCTAAACTAATTAACATATTCATGAATTGAATTTTGGAGTAAGGATGATTATAAATGACGTTACATAATTTTAGTACGATGAACCAAGCCTCCATGAAACAATGTACGTAGAGAGCATGAGTCAATCAAAACCCATAACATAATCACAAAATCTCATGCACTATTTGTCTATAGCTTAGTTACTTTGTATCAAGACACACCTAGATTACTTGATATGAGACAGAAAGTAAAGAAGAAAAATTAAACCCTTGAATAAATTGACTAGTTGGTCGACATTGCACCACAATATCCCTATATTTTCTTCCATCTTTATTCTATATGGACCCATTAATGTCCCCTTATATTCAGAGCATCTCATTTCCTATAAATTAGTTACCTTAAATTCATTTAATCAAATTCTCTTCCATATCATGCATGAGAATCATGATCAAGACATATATATACATTACATAATAAATAGTTGTTTTACACATCTCTTTTTCCTTAGCTTCGTCTACCACAATCTGGTTTAGTTCATATTCGAGCCGAATAGTCCAAACTCGTGAATTCTAACACTGCTGGATATTGGGATCACTAACAGAAGTGCTCGGGCGCATATATCGCGTGAAGATGATTTTCAACAAATTTTTTGGTAAAAATGGTTACGGGTCGATATCAGCTATGCTATTATTCACGGTGTTATTGCTAGTGTTGCCACAAGTACTACCACCAACATTGCCGCCGCCGCCTGCGCTGCTACTATTTATTCCGGTGGTAATAATGCTAGTTTTATTGCATTTGGCCTTCTGGTTTTCGCCACAACCTCCTATCGTCGTCGATGTTCATACACCGGCCTCTGATGAAAATTATATTCTCTTTTAAAACTTACGGAGTACTCTGTATGTAGTTTGTTTATTACCAGCACATATACGTGTTTTTCTTTTCTAGGAATTACTATGATTAACTATAACTATAAAATGTACTCCGCATTAATTTTTTGGTAGGAGATTACGGTCGTATAGGTTAGCTAGCATAAAATAAAATACGGAGTATTAAGGAATTGAATCACATCATGATATGTAATCTACTGCGTACAAAAAAAAAAAAAAAGATATCTAATCTACTTTCGTTTATTTAAGAATTTATTTATTCACTTTCCTATTATATGGAAGATATTTATTTGTGAGATACTCTGCACAAGAATTGAAGTACTAAATGTGCTATTTCTTGGAGGATTTTGTTATTGTATTTTGGTGGGAGGGTTTACATTTTATCACACTTTAGTTATGTAATTGGGAGTTTGGAACATGTGATTGTTTTTAGAACAATGATAACCGGAAGTGGAAAAGATAGAAAATTTGGTAGGGGTGTTTGGTAAACGACGGATTGATAAAATTTTAGTATATTTAGGGCTTTTAACATCGCATATTTGACTCATCAATCTACTAATTTGAGTAGAGCTACCGTTTTCCAATTTGCTGTTCCCCAGCATATTTACATGAGTAGATTGTGAAAAATGAATCTATCATTTATTTACACATAAATACAACAAACCTAAACCCGCTGTAGCAAACACTTATACTAAATCTGCTAATTGAATATACTAGTCAAACATGTCAATCTAATACTCCCTCCCATTCATAATAAGTGTCTGTTTACACAAATTTGCGATCTGTAAAATAAATAACAAACACAAAAATTGTAACAAAAATAATTTTATTATATTTGTATATTTGGGGTTACAATCTATATTAATCCACTGATTCGATCTTCGCACAATATTTGAATGAATGGTGTAGAAATAATTTAGAGGAGGGTCTTGTCGACTTGGATCTCCTTTGTTGAATTGCTTCTTCACTTGGATTCGACGGCACAATTTCGATGCTTGGTGTCGAGCCTTGGGTTTTAGAGAGAATTAGGTTAATTTGTTATGTTCTCTTCTTTTGTGGAATTTTTTGAGTCCCTTGTAAATGATGGAGGATGAGTTGTATTTATAGAGAGACACCCCTTGAACCATAAACTTCGGTGGGCTTGGACTTGGTAGTCATCTTGATCCATCTAGTTAGCTTAACCCATCTTAGTAAATTAGCTCGGGTTTTGCCACTTAATTAGAGAGACGGGTTCGGATTAAGAAAATAAAATGGACTAATTAATTTAAACTTCGTCCAAATTAATAATTTTATTTCGTATTTCTTTTGACTGGTCAACATTTTGACTTTGACTTCCGACGTGGCTACATTTCCTCTGTCTTGGTCAACATATTGACTTTTGACTTCCAGCGTGGCTGCATTTCTTTTGTCTTGGTCAACATTTTGACTTTTTGACTTCCAGCGTGGCACTTACGTAAATTTTACGTTGGGCACTTAGAATAAGGAATATTATTGTTTAATATTTTGGGTTGTTTAAGGTAAGAAGAAAGCGAGTTAAATAATGAAAAGTAATGGGTTAAGAGTGAGTGGGTGGTAATAAGTGAAAATAGGCAAGGGTAGTATGGTCATTTCACAAGCAAAACCCTTACCAAATATATATATATAGACAATGAGACATTATTGTGAATAGACGGAAATGGACAATTAGACACTTATTATGAATGAGAGGGGGTATGCCATTTATAATCTCTGTTAAGTATTAAACATGGTCTTAGATATAAATGGTCTAATGGTAATTACATGGATTCAAATAGAAAAAGGTCATTTGTGTTTCATCAATCGAATGGAGATCAAATTCTAATACCCTTTACTAATTAATACTCGTATATTGTAATGAAGATTGTGAATAAACGC
This sequence comes from Silene uniflora, assembly GCA_018983105.1. Taxonomy (NCBI): domain Eukaryota; kingdom Viridiplantae; phylum Streptophyta; class Magnoliopsida; order Caryophyllales; family Caryophyllaceae; genus Silene; species Silene uniflora. The sequence continues at coordinate 6,646 of JAGPOY010001466.1, forward strand.
ATATATTCTCAGGTGTGAGAGTAACCTCAAATACTACTTCTTCTATTTTTAGTTGGTTTTAGGCTCCGTTTGGCACGATATTTCAGGCAGCTTATTTGACCAAAATTTTAGTTACCTGATTTTTTTAGACGCGTTTGGCAAGTAGCTTATTTGGTCAAATAAGGTACTTGAAATGAAATGCTACTTCAGGTAGCATTTGGGATTTCAGGTACCTGGAATAAAAATTCTCCATTTTTAACCTCTTTATTTTATAATATTAAATAATTATCATATCCTTTTACGTCATTTTATCAAAATCAGCTACCTTTTCAGCTAGTTCGTCAAACACATTTTTATATAATCAGTTATCTTATAGCTCCTAATTTTCAGCTACCTTATCAGTTATCTTTTCAGGTTTCAGTTAGCTTTTCAGTTTTCACCTACATTTTCAGGTTTCAGCTACATTTTCAGGTAGTTTTGCCAAACAGAGCCTTAGTAGAATTTCCTTAGATGGAAAGGAACTCTCCCTTCTTTATTTGGGTGTAACCCAAACCCGTTTACATGCATGCATATGATTTAGCTTGATTAATGCTACAAAGTATATCAAATCGATCTGACAATGGTGAAAAGAATTAAGGCTCTAAATTTGGGACTAATTGTGTTGGATAAAACGTTACTGCAAAGGGCAAAATAAATGAACAAAAAGAATTAGAGTAACTTCACTATGTCATGGTATGGTAGACATTGCCTTAAAAGCTTAATCGCCCTTGACACGGTGCTGTCTAACAGAGAACGACGCTTCCCAAGGTATACACAGGGCTCTCCCAATTTTGCACTAAATTGGAAGAGTAGGAACCCGAAAGAGTTGCTCAGATTTTATAAGGAACAGAAGAGAGAAAGTATGTAGTTTTCCAGAATGTAAAATTGGATGATTATGAAACCAAGAAAACATCTTATTTATAGTAGAAATTGGACGGAAAATCTTATGTTAAATGAATGCAATTTAAATTCTCAAATCTGACTTTGTAATTCTCAAAACTGACTTTGTGAGAAAACCATAGTTTGCAATTTCCAAAACAGAAAGCGTTGAAGACGAAGAAAGCATCAACGGACTAAAAAATAAGACGAGAAATATTATGGTTCAAAACAAAAAGCGCCCCACCACGCGAGCCGAACCGAGAGGCGGCGGCGGCGAGCGCGTGGGGAGAGTACATACTACTCTAATAATAACTTACGAAGTTACGACCATGTTCTTTTTGACTTGATTTCAGTCCAGTTTTTTTATTTACAAATTAAGTTTAACTTCAGTTCAATTTAGCTCAACTCTAATAAGTTCAATTCAGACGGTTTCAGTGCAAAAGAACAAGGCCTTGTAAAATGTAGAAGAGTTTATGAATGAGCTAGAGGTGGACTACTGTGCGGGCCAGCTTGGCCCACACTCGCTCGGCTGCCGATCAGGCCTCACTCAACCTTAGCCCGCTAGCCTGGACCCTTAGCTCGCCCAACCTGTGTTCTCCCTCGGAACGGGCTCGGGTTGTGAATGTGTAGCCCGACCCGCAAAAACCCCATCCCACAATGCAACCCTGGGCCGCTTGGGCCACCATGTCTAGACGGGCCGATTTAGGGCCATTACACTCCCTGTGTTATGGGCTTGGGCTCACTCACCACCAACCCAGCCCGACCCGGCCTGCACCAGTCCCACCTGTGTATTTGGCCTGACTTTTGAAAGTGTTTTTTGGACAAGCACATCAAACACAATAAATAAGAATCAAGTGACATTAACTTATGGACGGAAACCATCACATCCAACCCCAACACACCACTATCCAAAGAAAGACTCCTAAAAGACGATAACATGGTTTATTTTAGGCTAAATCAGAGTTCGGCTTATTTTGAGAAGGTAGGTAATATCGATTTAAATTTCAATTATTAATTTAGTTTTTTTTTTTTTTTGCGACGAGGGAACCTGCAGCCGCTACCTTAGGTGCGCACTGGGTAAACCCTCGGGTATACGAGATAGCCTGCAAACCTCGTACACCAGGTAAACCACCCGAGAGTGACACGCCTGAAGACTATTAGGCACATACTCAGGCGAAAAATGCTCCACAAGATTTACTCTTAAAGGCTTGAACCCAAGTCTCTTGGAAATTTCACCAAATTTTTAACCACTAATTTTTTGGGAACACAAAAATGCTCGTGTAAATTTCTTAAGACTTTTCACTTTCCGGCGGTTGAAAGTCTCACACGGCTGCGTACTACATTATTATACGGAGTATTATCTTTACATGAAATGAATTATGAATATATTTACGTAAGCAATGAGATGATCAAACAAGCATTGTACATACATTTGAAATCCTATATATAGTCCTCCCACATTAGCCTAAATCACACCTAAACACACTTACACTCTTAATTATCAACATTTTCTAACCATGAAATTACCAAAAATTGTCTTTTTATTCTCGTTTCTAGTCCTTTTAACCGTATCATCTGCTACAAGTGTTGTCGATTTCTGCGTAGCAGACTTCAATTACCCGGTGGGACCTGCCGGATATCCATGTAAAAACCCGGGAAATGTAACCGTGGACGACTTTGTTTTCTCCGGATTAGGCATTCCAGGGAACACGTCTAGCAACGTTTTCAATGCCGCTTCAACGTTTGCAGTCGATACAACATTTCCTGGATTAAATGGATTGGGCCTTTCGATGGTTCGACTTGACATTGGTGTAGGTGGGGTGATCCCTATCCACAGCCACCGTGTTTCGGAACTGATTTTGGTAATTGATGGTACAATTATTGCTGGTTTTATTGATGGAAATAATGTTGCTTACTATAAAACGTTAAATAAGGGTGATATAATGATATTCCCACAAAGTATGTTGCATTTTCAAGTAAATGTGGGTAAAAAACATGCTCTTGCGTTTGTTAGTTTAAATAGTCCGAGCCCCGGCTTCCAAACTACGACGACGTCTTTGTTTGGAAACGATTTGCCAACAAATTTGATTGAGAAGATCACTTTAGTGGATGCTGCCCAAGTGAAGAAGTTGAAGGAACTCTTTGGTGGAACTAACTGATGATGATTAATAAAGAAAAATTCTCGTGTCCTCCGGGAAGACCGTCCTCCTTATATCTAAAGGCAATCCATCAAATAAAAATATTATAAAAGATTTAGGTGTAAGGAATACAGTACTTCCGGAGGAAACAAAAATTTTTCATTAATAAATTGTTTTACTTGGTTTTCCTTCTTGTTATAGGTCTGCAATTTATTTTTACGTACAATAAATAATTCAAATATGAAGCCATGCATAAACTTAAACTTGTAACTTGTATGGAACGGAGTTATGATCAGGTCATTTATTTTGTGTAACAATAAAAGAATTTGTTTGGATGGTATTTGCCTATTTGCCAACAATTAACAAGATACTCCTTCTGGGTTAATGGTTGTTATGAAACCTTGCTTCTAGACCTCCATGGAAATACCAGAAATGGTAATTCTGTTATAGAGAGAGAGTGAGAGCAAAGTAGTGAGATAAAAGAAGTAAATAAAATGTGATATTTTGTATTAACTTAATCTCAAGTGTACAATATGAGTACTTATATACAATCTCAATTTGTTGTAACTAACTTGAGCTTATTGTAACTAACTTGACTAAGCCCATATGGTCTATACTAAGCCCATATGGTCCATACACCCCCCTCAAGCTGGAATGTGATCTGGAAATTGCAGTCCAAGCTTGACGGAAAGAAACTTGTGCTGAGCAGCTCCCAAAGGTTTGGTCATCAAGTCAGCTAATTGTAAACCAGTGCGTATGTACTTAGGAACCAGCACTCCTTCTTCATACTTGTCACGAATATAATGGCAATCTATGTTGATGTGCTTGGTTCTTTCATGAAATATAGGATTTTGCATAATATGGCCTGCTGCTGTACTATCACAGTGCATAGTAACAGGTAGGTTGACTGTGACAGTCAAATCCTTCAGCAAAGCAATGAGCCAAACAATTTCAGATGAAGCATATGACATGCTTCTATACTCTGATTCTGCACTACTCTTACTGACTGTGCGTTGCTTCTTGGTTTTCCAAGAGACAAGTGAAGAACCCAACATCATACAATATCCACTGAGAGACTTGCATGAAAAGGCACATTGCCCCCAATCAGCATATGTGTATGCAGTAAGATGCAGATCATTCTGAGCAGAATAAAAGAGGCCAACATTAACAGTGGTCTTCAAATATCTAAGAATATGAATAGCAGCCTGCATATGTGGAATCCTAGGCTGGCTAAGGAACTGGCTAAGATGCTGAACCGAGTAGGAAATATCAGGTCTTGTCAAGTTAAGGTACAAGAACTTCCCTATGAGTCTCCTATACTGCTCTGGATTTTCCAGCAGTTCTCCATCTTCAATAGCCAGCTTGAGCCCTCTAGGCAATGGAAAAAATGTATCCTGACAATTTTCCATCCCCACATCTTGGAGTATATCAAGAATATACTTCCTTTGATTAAGTAGGATTCCCTTATCATTCCTAGCAACCTCAAGACCCAAAAAATATCTCATGTGTCCTAGGTCTTTAATGGAATAAGCTGCATCAAGACTACTTTTAACACTAGTGATATGATCTTCATCATCACCAGTTAGCATGATATCATCCACATAAACAACAGCAACAGTAAATTTGTGTGTTAGTGGATTAAGAAAAGTGAACAAAGAATAATCACTTTTGGATTGTTGAAACCCTTGACTCTTAAGGAATTTGGTTAATTCAAGATTCCATTGTCTTGAGGCCTGCTTCAATCCATACAATGATCTCTTTAGTTTGCACACTTCATTATTTTTGGCTTTTGTATATCCTTCAGGAATTTTCATATAGACTTCCTCATCCAAAAATCCATGTAGGAAGGCATTATTTATGTCCAATTGGTGTAACAACCAGCCCTTTGCAGCTGCCACTGCAATCACAGACCTAACAGTGGAGAACTTAGCAACAGGTGAGAAAGTGTGTTTGTAATCTTTGTCTTTGACTTGATTGTACCCCTTGGCAACAAGTCTGGCCTTAAACCTTTCCACACTCCCATCTGCTTTATGCTTTATCTTGTATACCCACTTTGAGCCTATTGCCTTTTGACCTACTGGCAAAGTTGTTAACTCCCAAGTGTTATTGGATTCTAGGGCATCTAGTTCCTTATTCATAGCTTGCACCCATCTTGGGTCTGCAGCAGCCTGCTTGTAATAAGCAGGTTCATGTTCAGTCATAACATTTGCAAGAGATGCAACATAAGCAGGGTCAAAATTATTTAAATCCTGCAAGACTGAAGCATGGAATGAAGTAGGTCTATCCTCTGGAACAGAATCAGAAGCATTCTGATTAGGTAGTTTTATTTGGAACTCAAAATCTTTGAGTCTGGAGGAGATTTGTCTGGTTCTACCAGACTTTCTGAGATTAGCATCATTTTGTATATTATTTGAAAAATTATTATTAGGATTTGTATGATCATTTGTATTTGCTGGAATATTATTTGGTATTTCAGTATTTGTAGTATTTGGTGTATTATTTGAAATAGTATTATGTGAATTATTTGAGATATTATTGGTATCATTGGGCTGTAAAATTTCAGCTGTTCTCTGTTCAGATGTACTTGTCTGATCAGGGAAAGTATCAGTTGATTGGTGCATAAAATGAGATGGATCAAGAGGATCATTCACAGGGTTGACAAGAGGAGTATCACCAACATGTGTCTTTGTTCCTCTTACACTTTCTCTATATGGAAAAATGTGTTCTTTGAACACAACATCCCTGCTCACAAAGGACTTGTGATTGTCAAGGTCATACAAATGATAGCCCTTTTGAGCAAAAGGATATCCAATCATAATGCATCTTCTAGCCCTTGCCCCAAACTTATCTTTGTGAGTAACAGGCTGACTTGCATAACAGGCTGACCCAAAAACTCTGAGTTCATCATAAGAGGGTGATTCACCAAAGAGAAGCTCATGAGGGGTTTTCCAGTTAAGCACAACAGAAGGCATCTTATTAATTAGGTAAGTGGCAGTCATGAGACAGTCTCCCCAGAACTTGATAGGCAAGTTGGCATGTATTTTTAGGGCTCTTGCAGTATCTAGGAGATGCCTATGCTTCCTTTCCACTCGACCATTCTGTTGAGGTCTACCAACAATGCTTCTTTGGTGCACTATACCTTTCTCTTTGAACAAATCAGTACATTGTTCTTGTAGAAATTCAGTACCATTGTCACTTCTTATTAACTTGACAGTGGCCTTAAACTGAGTTTCCACATAAGAGAGAAAATTTTTGACCAGTTGTCCAACTTGACCCTTGTTTTGGAACAAAATGGTCCAAGTTGCTCTACTATAATCATCAAGGATAGTGAGAAAGTATCTTGCCCCTGAAAGGCTTGCTACTCTATACTGACCCCATATGTCCATGTGAATGAGTTCAAAAGCCTTTAAAGCCCTAGACTGACTCCTAGGAAAAGGAAGTCTATGGTGCTTAGCCAATAAACAAGATTCACAAAACAAATCCTTTATTAATTTGCCATTGGCAGGAATTACATGTTGTAGCTTATCACAAGAAACATGACCAAGCCTAGCATGCATAAGCTCTAAGTTTAGACTCTGTCTATTATTCCTAGCAGCAGAAAAAGCATCAACAACAGTACAATGATTGAAAGTACTAGACTGAGTTTCAGTAACTCTTCTTAAGACTGAATACACAGCATTTATTATAGTAGATTCTAGTAAAGACTTGATAGGAGGCTTGTACTTGTAAAGATCTCCACTCTTAAGTCCTTGCCCCACAGTGACCTTACTTGAAAGGTCCTGAAAGATGCAGTGAGTGGGATAAAACAAGACACACATATTAGTGTTTGCAATGAGCTTGCCCACAGACAACAA
>JAGPOY010001467.1:0-17306 GCA_018983105.1 Silene uniflora
GATTAATTAAATAATCAATTAAAATCGAACTCCCTTAAGATATGACCTTAAAGGGATCAACCGATCTAAACACCATCATATGACAGTAATGTCAAACTCTAGTAAGCCAATCATTACCGATAAATGTCGATCAGTTGACTAGGAGTAACTTTCCCAATTTGTATTCTTAAGATGAGATTTAAAGTGTGTAATTTAAAATTACTGTGATCGCATTATTGTCGAGGACACATCCTCCAACACATGTACCATGATATATCGTAGGGTGTTTAACTAACTTAAACGTTACATCAAATGTAAACAATTCACAATCTTGACAAATAAATTAGTAATTCTCATTTACTAGCAATAATCTTATTTTTACAATTAGTCGATATAACTTTCAACACATTGTAATTATAATCGACTTAATAATTCTCATATCAAATGTTTCGCAAACATTAAGATACATTAGTAATTTAACGTCTTAAATACTAAATCGAGTCTTATTTAATCACATTACTAATAAGACGTAATTTTCTCTCTTATAAACAACTTTGTCAATATTAATGAATTAATTAATCTATATCGTCATATAATTAATTAACTCGATAGTTTGGGAATCGTCCTATAGGTGTGACCTACATTAAGCGACATTAGTAATGTCAAACTCTAGTTAGCCAATCATTACCGATTAATGTTGGTCAGTTGACTTATATAATTGAATCATCCCTTGTGTATTCTTATTTTAAGTTTTACATAATTATGTGATTATATAATAATCATGTGATCACACTATTGTTGAGGACACATATTCCAACAAAAAATACTCAAAGAAAACTTCAAGTAAATGGTTAGAACGGCCTTGTGGAACGAATCATCAAGACTAAAACACAACTAAAATAGACAAATCAAGAAAGAACTTAAACAGAAAAACCGTCCCCGACAACGGCGTCATTGTGGTATGGGCGTGTCGTTATACACTCAATCAAACACATTTATAACTTTACAAACTAGCTAGTATAGCAAGTAAGCGGAGTCGTGAGGTTAGCATGTAAAGCACCTTTAATCATGTATTTTAGGTCTAAGGTCCTTGGCCTTGGACCTCCTCTTCATGCTACTCTCCTTTGATGTTGAATTTGCTTCCTTCATGCCCATTATTGTGCCAAAATCGCTCGCATTGGTTTGTTTTCTACAAAACCAATTAAAATGCACAAGATAACAAATATAAGCAATTGACACTTTAAATGACAATATTAAGCCCAATTAGCATGCAAAATGAGGCTAGAAAAGGGGTTAAAAGTGCGTAAATTATAACCGCACTAGTGACTATATTCAAAGCAAGCCAAAAGAGAGTATGAACCTTCACTCGAAGAGGTTCATAAAGTTGTGATGAATATTGATAGTATTGGGAGGTACCAAGTCGTGAGGGCGGTGAGGAGGTTTCTTATTGATCTGATCGATAAGTTTGCGATGCTTAAAACACTCCTGGATGATGAAGAGTTAGATTGGGTCCTATATTGTTTAAATGAACAGTAGCTATGTAGATGAACAATCGTTATCTAGATGCCAAAATTTGTGACTGATGTTGGTATTTTATGTCTTTAGCTATAGTTATTTTAACATTGATGATGAATTTGGTGAAAAAATCACTATTTTTTAACATTGTATTTGAAAATCTAAGCTATTGATAAATGCTACTCCGTAGAAATTATTTGAAAAATCTCAAAATTAAGAAATATAAAGGATTTGGGAAATACCTGGGAATTCCGACGGAGCTACAATCGTCGAAGAGAGACTTGTGTAAGGGTTTGGTTGACAATGTTACGAAGCGTATTTCTTCGTGGAATGGGGTTTTTCTATCATCATCGGGAAGGCTTAATCTAACTTTGCTGTTCTATCAAATTTATCTAATTTCCTTCTATCGGTATTCAAAATATCGGTAAGTGTGGAAATAAGATCAACTCGCTTTTGTCACATTTTTGGTGGGCCAAAAGTAGATTGGGGGAAAACTATCCACTGGTGTAGTATGAACTTTCTTAGTCCCCGAAGAGTGAATGAGGTCTTGCTATTCGGAATATTGAGTGTCTAAATCAGGCTTTACTTGCTAAGCATGCCTGGATGTTGGGTTCAGAGCAGGAATTGTTTTTTGTAGCGTTTTTAGGGTGAAGTTGTTTGGCACTAATGTTTACTCATACGGGTTACTGATTAGGAGAAGTGGTAATCGATCTTGGGGAGTAAGAAGCATTCTCCATAGGCTGAATCTTATTGTTCATAATATTGGATGGAAACCGGGTATTGCTTCTACTTTAAGTGTTTGGAACTCAAAGTGAGTCAATAGGGAATGTCAGACCCTGCGAATCACATATTATCCATGGATTTTATTCACTTTATGAATTTAAGAATTAAAGATATTTTCTTTAGTTGTGGTAATTGAAATAAGGAATTAGTTAACTTTCTCTTCGATGAGGATTATGCTAAGAGAATTCTCGCTATTTCTCTTTGTATCTCACGAAGGAGGGGTGTCATCTATTGGAAGCATACTAATAGTGGCTCGTATACTGTCAAAACTGGCTACAACATCCCCCTACTACTAAGAGAATTACAATTCTCTTAGTTTTCCCTCCAAAAAGCATCTTAGCTAAATAAGGTAATAACTAAAAACTTGCTCCCATTACATTATTATCTTTTCAATGAATATATTATTATAATTAATTTCTAATATTTTTATTAAATTCATAGTTATAATTTCTTCATAGAATAAAATAAATTTGGTAATAAATTACAAAATAAATAAGTTGCTAATGTTTGCAGTAATGCAATAATTACGGAGTATTAGTATAAAGAATAACTTGACACATACTTACTATTAGGTTCGTGACAAAAATAAATTCATTGAAAAAAAAAAAATCACAATTTAACTTAATTTTCTTTGATTAGTTTTAATATACATGTGATATTGAATTAATATACATGTGGGATTGCATTAATAATATGTATGATATGAGACAAAATACTCTGCGCAATTTTTTTTCTCAAAATTTGTTTTCCTATCTTTTAATACAATGGTATTACAAGTTGACAATCTCCTTTTGCAATTCTCTAATTTTATTGTATAATTAAGTCATTACTGGATGTTATTCTTTGATAAATTTAGTCATATAATAATATTATTTTTAATAATGAAGTAATTTATATAATTATGTCAGTTAAAAAGTCAATCTTATTTGATGTGAAAACTATCAAATAGTCTCTCTTATATCGGCTTAAGCATGTCACAAAGCTATAATATTTAACATCTTTGTAAATTATTATCTAAAAAATCGCGCATTTGCGCGGGATCTACACTAGTTGTTTTTAAAGAGTTTATGAAAAGAATGGATTGAAACAAGATAGGACAAGACTAAGTGTTGTAGTAAAAATTCTGCAAGTCAAAGCTATGGCGGTTACCGCCTACTGGGTCCACAAATATGGAAAGTTCTTGTATAGAAAATTATTACTAACTCCCTTCTATTGGGTAGTGAGTTTGCTAGAAGGCAAATTTAACTTGGTGACCAGGCTTAGCCCGCCCTCTTAATTTCTCGAGTAAAAAACACTTATCCAAGCTCACCAAAGAAGCTGGTCGGACAGGGCATGCCTAATACGGAGTAGGTGGAATGACTCGTGAACAGCTACACTAGTTCCTTATATAGTTATGCCCTTATAATTGTATTTAACCATAAACGTCTCAATTTTTAGTTCCTTAGTGCTTCTACAACTGGAATAATCCGTATATAACTATATGCATTAGGTCATCATGATTGTGTATGTGTTTACACGAATGAGAGAGATCATGGTCCATTGATCAGTGACGTTCAATTGATTGCAGATACGGCAAAACTAAGATAAAAGTCAATTTGGTAAATTTGTGGTTGATTTTCAACATTATTTGAGGAGATAATGAAATGGGAATACATGATTGAAGAGAAACCATTTGTCGTTTCGCTTATCGAATCATTTATACATGGTCATTTTCATTAAATGGGGTCTAACCGACGTGAAAACCAATTGAGTTGCCCAGTAGCTATCGTTCATACATTACATGATGCTGATATGCCATATGAATCTTTCTTACGAGGTTAAGACGACGACGACTACATTGCTTTAATTAACTCTTTAGGAAAAGGTTAATAGTACGAGAAACTAGTTAAGGACGAGATAACATCGAGTATAACTTTAATTACCTGCTTACCATTAGATGGTTCGAAACAATGCGTTTTCACATTTTGTAGAGCAAAACTAATTTTGAAGGAAAAAAATTGGTTAAGAAATGTACTATGATAGGACGGAATGAGAATTTTAACAATATGAGGCTGCGTGTGAGGTTTAAACGAAAGAACTCATCCCCCAACCGAAAAGGGCAACCCCTCTTAACCACAGGACCATCTTCCTAAAGTCCGGCAGACTTCTAAAGTGGCATTTACTTTGAAATGGTAGTACCTTTAAATCAGATGCATAATGCACCCATATCAGGCATTGCTCCATCTGATCTAGTGGAAGGTACTTTAGTAGCTGGTGTCCCCTTCTTGCCCTTCTTCCCTTGCTTCCCTCTGCTGCCTCTTGCAGAGTTCGCTTCATGTTCACTGGTGATATCACAGCAACAGAATACATCAGTAAACTTTGTATTTGGGGAGAACTATTTTAACCACTCAAGGTGTCTCAACAAGCAGGCAAGGGTTCATAAAACGCTCCCAATCATTTTTTTTTTACCTTCAGTTTTAACACAAAGACCTAGGAAAAGAGGTGAGACCATTTTCTACTATTACTTTCGAACTATGTTATTCCAACACTTCGCTTAGCTACCGTGTCGGTCCGACATGACACTTCAACACTTCACTTTAGAGTTTAGACCACAAAAAGGAAAACTTCGCACAAAAGAGCCATATCCGACACTCTGACACTTGTCAAACACGATACCGTGTCGAAGAGTCAGAGTAACACAGCTTTCAGATGACTAGTATTTGCTCACACAAAAATTGTAACAAGTCCAATCATACGCAAACACATGCGGTTTTACTATAGAACTTATGTAAGACGGGCTTATAGAAGTATTTATGGTCAAAATTTTGGTTCGATTTCACAAAAACCACTACTATTTTATGATGCAAACTATTTGCATAATAGGATTGTAGTGCTCCCTCCTAGAGAGGGAACTAGGGACAAATATCAATAGGTTTCCAATTAATAGCACCACGCCACTACCTACATTCCTTCGCCATATTACTAGGGAAATTTGCCAACATTTTTGGAACATCTTCGATAGAAGGACAGGTAGTATCACAATAAGGTAACTGTCTATAAGGGTAAGAGACTTAATTAAATGCGTGTAAGTGGAACTTCCTCGGCCTTCCATGTTTAGAACAATCAAGGAAATTAGGGAAAGATCAATATTACTACCAACCGCCAATGACGCCATATCTTTCTGTAACTTATTGCACGCGAAATTCAAAGGAACAAATGCAAAAAAGTACATAGAATTATTTTGAAAACCATACACTTGAAATTTAGAAGAGGCCCTTCCAGCTGCTGCTCCACAACAAGCCTTATACTTCTTCTTTGATCCACATGAACAGACCTTATTTCTAGGGATGTTCTGCAGGCAAAGACCACACCATAGATTTCCAGTTTATAAATCATAAAATATTAAAATATTTTTAAAGAAAGGAGAAGGGTGGGTGGGGGGGTGGGGGGAGATATCTTGTCAAACAAAATAAACAAATGTGGAGACCAAGGGTAGGGTGGATGTGGTAAGAAAACAAGGGACATAGAATCTACTCACCTTGTCAACAATGGAAGATGATTTACAGCCGACAACCGTTTTTGCGTCAACTGATTGATCTACCCCATTAGCAGGCGCTCCTTTATCCACGAGTTTATTTGAGTATTTATTGTCATCAAAGCCTAAGTTCATGCGAAAAGATGGAAGTTAAATCAGTTTCTCAATGACAGCAAACAATCAAACAGACGAAGAAGGTGGAACAACTATGCAAACTATGCCACGCCAGCAATCACCTTTGTTATAAATGTCATCCTCAAAAAGAACACAATTTTGCTCAACTGCTTCACCAGAATCTCTCTCTGCTATCAGGAACTCAACTGCAGCTTCGGCATCGCCATCTACTAGCTGTAAAACCTGCAGAATATTAAGGAAAAAAATGAACAAATATCAAGTTCATAAGAGCTTCTAATATATAAATTACCATAACAAGCTATTAACAATTGACCAATCTGTTTTCAAAGCTCGAATTGATTTCCATGAGTTCTGACATTTCCCATTCTACTCAAGTTTCAAAAGCAATTTAAGAAATTCACTCCACCTTTTTATTACTGTTATAACAAAGAAGGCCAAACTTTTATAACATTGCATTTTAGCAGGTAACTTCACCTGTTCAACTTTTTCAACATCTCTGCAATTACTGCTAGCCATGACCATTTTCATGATTCCACTGTACTCAGATGTTTTTCCATTCGAATGAGCACTTGGACTTTTTGCTGCTTGTGAACTTGCTGTAAGATTAACATCAGCCTATATAAGTAGAGAGAATCAGTATCTCTTCTACAGAATGTCAAAACTAATGATGTGTGATTTTTTAAGCACCATAAGCCAATAAATAAGGCGAATAACAGTACCAGCTTGGATAGAGAAACTGAAAGCATGGACTAATTCTCGAAGTAATCCAGCTTATTAAAGGAAGTAAGCTTTTATCCAAGTAGAGCCATGTTTCATCAAATATATAAATGTAAATTGGTAGAAAAAAACAAAAACCTTCATAGAGACTGGTCTTGCTGGTCCATCACAAGGATCTTCTTTCATTCTCACACTGTTGTAATGCTCTCCATCATGATAAGACCTGTAGAGAGGCAATTTATTCATAGAAAAGTAGTGGGAAACTGGGAAATATACTGAACTTCACCTATATGTGGCACCAAGTTATGAAGTGATGTTACCAATGCACTGCCTAAAAGGTTATTTCCACCCAAGCAAGTTGGTGAAACATAAAGGAAACAAAACATATACATATAACACTTCAATAGTATAGATTTCCACAAGGACGAGGCTCCAGAAAATGGACGTTAATGAGCTTGGGTTGAAACATCACTTCCTTTAAAAACTTGAGGTATCAGTGTAGTGATATCATTAAAAACGAAAAACACTGCTGTTAACGGAGAAAGGATGGCACAAGTAAGGATAATCTGGAAGACCGGGAAATGAAAGACACAAGGAACCCAACAACCCGTATCATGAAAGACAGGTACGAAGTACCCTCCTGATGTTCAATTCTGTTGAATAAACGCTACTGGAATACCCAGTGGCAGCCGCATAGTGAGACCCCGCAGGTTTTTGGACAATCGGCATTTTCATTATTAAGCTTTGTCTGATTTGAAAATTATATGATACCAAAATAAAAGGAAATAATCGACAATCACATTAAATTGACCCCACACTCTTAACAACTTGACTATGCCCCTGTGAATACCGTTTCAAAGAACCACATACTTTAACCCACGAAGAAGCTAAAAAAACAACCATTTTCCAAAGACAATTAAAAAGTCTGATCCCTTATAGGGAATTCTCCTCTAGCCAAATGCCCTAGAAAACAAGCAGACTATTTACTGTGCGTCTGTGCCAAGGATTCATGTTCAAGGTCTTTGGCTCCCACTTAAAGAAATAAAAACAAGCGGTAGACAATCAGCAACATGGCATGCCTAGTGTAGCTGGCTATCAGTTAATAGCTCAAGTTGGCCAATACTTAATAGATACAGAGAGTAACAGAATTAAAATTACTTACAAGTGAATCATGCTTCCATGACAACCGAAATTCTGTATACACCATCGAGGTGACCTAGGCTGTAATATCAACATGATCAGCAAAAAATTCAGTAATGCTGAATCGAAATAATCCGGTGCATATATCCAAGAAAACTTTATGTACAACTCCAAATGCATATAGTTCAAAACCATTGTGTATGATCCAAATCAAGCAAAACATTTAAAACCATGACTTTTTAAAACAATAAAAGAACGTGAGCAGAACAAGTGTTTAGAAAATAATTGCCACGTGAGTTATCAATACAATCGGGACCTGCCATTCAGTTAGTGTCAGGGACTCATCACGAATATACTCTACTTGTCTAATATTTTTTATTACTCCCTCCATAATTTTAATGTTCTTCCCATTTCTGCATTATATGTGAGTAGTATTATAATGAAATGGGAAAAACATAGAAATACGGAGGGAGTAGTATATTCTTCAGACTACTTTTACCTTTCTTTCTACCTCCCTTCCTTATCTTCCAACCCTGACTTCCAAACTTGATCCATCACCACACCCATTTATTGTCCCCATCTCCATCCACGTCAATCACCATTATTTACCTTCGCATCACCCCCTATTATCATCGTGCTTATGGGTGCACTTGATGAATCATTTAAACATCACATTTCCCTTTATTATTAAGGTATCATCAAGTGCATCCATAACCACCATCACACTCCATCTTTAGTGCCTCCATGTGCACTGATCTCCACCGGTATCAAAATATTATGCGAGTTCCATGACCCTACACTCTCTTTTCTCTTTTTCCCCAAATAAAATGCCCTATTTCCTTAGCTCGCCAATTAGGGGCTACCATCTACCATATTTGGTGGTTATAAGCCCCAATTTTCATTTTATATCTAAATAGTACTCCGTAAATTGTTAAAACTACGGGTGTTCAAACTTAGGTCCGACCCAGAAAATCTGATTGGCCGGTCCAGACCGAACCGACCCAAATCCTTAACAGGTCCGGTCCACATTCCTGCGATATGCTGTGTTCCAGTCTCCGGTGCAATCCGGTCTAACCAGGTGAAAACCGGTCTGGATTGGATTCCCATATCTTTCTGTTTATTTCAGTCGAGGAATGACATTGGATGTAAGACAAGTTGCAGCATGGAATCGACGTGTAAATTTTCTAGCTTACTCCTATCACTCATTGCAAGTTCCAACCTTTAGCTGTCATATATACTGCCTTCCCATCCCTATTGTCTCATGCTACATTACTACCCCATTCTTTTCTGCCAGACCACTTCCATGGCAACGCAGCTGCTACAAGCCATGGACCACCATCAATGACCCCGAAGAGTGAAGACCCATAAACTTTCTAGCTTACTCTTCCAATGATATTTATCATTTTTATTAATGATGAATATCATTAATAAAAATGAGTTCTGCTAACAAAAAAAAAAAAGTAAGCTCCAAACAGGGTTCAAATGATTTTTAAGGTATTATTTATGTCCAAGTTAGAGCTTAATTGCTGACCTTTTTTTTGGTACAAAGGTTGATTGCTGACTTGAGGTCACAATTTTTCTGGGTTCTAAACGCAATGATCAGTTTAGGCTTAAATGTGTCCAATCTGCATAGTAAAATGCAAGAGAGAGATGCGTGGGCGGGCGGGAAGGCTCATCAAAGCTCATTCAATTGATATTTATATTTTTTAACTACGAAGTGAAAGGGACAAAAATGTAACCGGCGAGTCTTCAAAAAAAAAGCACCGAAACTGGTGATGGCATGTTTGACGGAGTTATAAGTTAGGTCCTTGTGCTAAAAAATTGAAGTTCAGGACCTAAACGCTACAGAAAATGAAAGGCGGGTCCTAACCGTATAGATAACTCATTGCCGCGTTTACAATGCCGGGTATCCAATGCCGGGACCGTTAAAAAATCCAGGAAAGAGAAACAAACTATTTAGACTTGAGAGGTAACACGAAGAAATGACCGATTAAGGAAAAGGACTTACAAGATGGATGCAGATGTTATTACGAGTTAGAAGAGAAGCTGCTTGCAACTCCATATGTCCAGCCCAAGTACCATCCTTTTCCATAGACTGACAATACTGCTCAAAAGGTACCTCATCCTCGATAAAAGGCTCGAACATCTCACGATTTTTCTATATCATCAACCAAAAATGTTATTCATTACTAAAATTCCAATAGGTATCTAATGAAAAGAAGCACAAGCATACAAAGTTGCCGAAATAAAGTTATTTGTGCCTATGACACAGCAAAAAATTTCCAAGAGAATCCCACTTGAGCCGATGCTGATGGGTCTAATGGAAATACAAACATTGTTTTGGGCAAACAAGTTGATGTGGAGAAAAAACAATTGAAGGTCAACAAAGACCTGCAGTCGCGTAAAATGTCGGTAACATATATCTACTGATACATTAGACAACGAGCCACGTGAAAAAAAGATGCCTGTTGTAGAGATTTCAATTTGATAATGTATGTGGAGAAAGCCATGCATGGATGAAAAAACGGCTTTCATACATACCATAATATACTGCACAACCATATCGCGATATTTTTCATGTTTCTCCTCACTTCCTTCTAACTGATCAGCCAAGGCCCTGCAAGCTAAAGTAAATCATCAACTCAGATCCGCACTAGCTGACATAGTAAATGAGTAGTATGGCCAATGAATGTATAGTCCCTCCACCACCCTACCCTCAACACATACAAATGACAGCCTGTGAAAATGTGAATATCGTATGCATCCTATGGAATTCCGTGGCTTAAGCAGCTCAAGATAAAAATAAAAAATAAACTAGATGCCAATATCTACAATCAACTAGTTAAGATGCACACAGCAGAACTCAAACTTTCGACAAAAAGAAGCAGGAATTTATCCAGCATACACGAACCTGAAAAAGCAATTACCATCAGCTGTAACTTGTATAATCTTCAAACCTAGCACATCCAGCTGAGCGCGAAAATCAGAGATGCTGGCCGGCTTTCCATGCTTCTTCGCCTGCCCACACCAATTTCATAAATAAAGCCACACTATACATACATAATGTACATGAGTCTCACCAGTCCTCAGTCTGTTGAAACAGCCAATTTCAAGGTTCCAACTTCCAACTTCCAAATTATGACACTATTCAATATCATAGCAAAAAGAAAAACACTCATGTTTTCCAACCCAATATCAATCCAATTAGTATATACGTCTTAAGATTAAAATGGGCCAAATATCATCTCACTTCTATGGAACTATGGATACACTTGTATGGATAAGACAGGTTTTTTTGCCAATTTCTAGGCATTATTCTTTTGTCTTATCTATGGAATTTGACCCGTTTTAAGTCTAAGTATTAAGACAGATTCTCGCGTCTTAAACAAGAATTTGTGATACCAATTTAACATTCAGTAAATACTAAATATTCTCCATCTATGTTTCATAACAAACCGATGCAAACACCATCTAGTCTAGACTCTAGATTACTTCATAAATCGTAACTAAAATATACGAGTAGATTATTCTATGCAATTCAGGCTCCTTTTTATGCACAAACGGATCATACTTAGTTTTCTTCACTAATAAATGATCGAACCAGTAACTCAGTAAGTCTTACTGTCAAAGCATACAAGATGTAATCCCCTTACACAATCAGAAACTTGAATACAAACACATCCAGCCGCAGTGGCCGGTCTTGGAGTAAATAATAAGGGGGGCCGAGTTCAAACTTTTGATTTTATGGGTGATATTTAAGTTTCAATTCTTGAGTCAAGGGGGGCCGACTGATAATTTTACATTGTACGGAGTATTATGAAAAACCAGCAGGGGCTGGCCCTCCTCCCGACATAATTAAGGTCCTCCACTGCATCTAGGTCTATATAACCAATAAGACAGTAACTTGTTATTTGTTAATCATATGAGGTCTACATTACAGTGAAGTAATTCATTCTAAAATTCAAACCAGTAAACATTGGTAATTATTTGCTAAAACTATGAAATTAAAGACAAAGTGATGAAAGTATGAGCAAATAATATGAAATAAAAGGAAAAATAATAGAGAGAATACATGAGGAGGTTGATGCTTCTTTGGTTTGGATTTTTGGTGCTTATTTGGGGCCATCCAATCGTTGATTAATTTATTTATGGGAGATTCCGGTTAGAGGTGACAACTTCTTTGCGCTCTTCCAAGTTCCAACGACGATTGTGATTTTGAAGAGGGTTTTGAAAAAGTTTTATGGGTGCAATATATACTCCCTCCCATTCATTATAAGTGTCCCATGGTGAGGATGACACGAGAATTAAGGAGATGAGTTAAATAATGTAAAATATTGTAGTGGGGGTTGAGGTAATTGGAGAGAGGGAAGGTAATGTGGGGTATTATTATGAGTGAAGTGATTAAAATAAGGCTATGTTCTTTTGGACTGAAATTGTCTGAACTGAACTGAACTGAATAAAGCTGAACTGAACTGAACTGAACTGAATTGACCTGAACTAAACTGAACTGAACTGAACTGAACTGAACTGATCTGAATTGAACTGAACTGAACTAAAATAATAATAATAAAAACAATAATAATACATAAGATTTTAATTATAATAATATTATTCATTAATAATAATATATAATAATTCGTTACACCAAAAAAAAATATAACGGATATTCTACATGGTACCCTTAAGTTTTTTTGCTTTTCTAAGGGATACCCTTCTTTTTTCACCAAACAACTTTGACAGCCAATAATTCGTGGTCATGAGTTCGGAATACGACGATTCTTTTTTTTTCAAATTGATTGCCTTTACGAGATATTCGATTTGCAAAAAAAAAAAAATATTACATTTTCGAAACTTGTTGCAAGAATTACAGTCAGTCAAACGTTTTTACTCAAATAAATTTTAACCGGCTATATCTAATGGCTACGAGTTCATAAAGTAATGATTTTTTTTTTTCCAAATTGATCATCTTTACGAGATCTTTATGTGAAACAAATTGTCATTTTCGAGTTCGTGACTAAGAATTATAGTTAGTCAAAGATTTTTAGCTCAAAAAGAGGGGTGCCCCCTACAATATGAAAAAATGTAGGGGTACCATGTAGAGTAGACCTGTCAAATTTTTGACCCGGCCCGTTATTTGCAGGGTCAACACCCGACAATTTCGACCCTGTGACCCGTTCGACCCGAACCCGAAATGACCCGTTATTTTAGGGTTGAGATCCGACCCGTTGGGTCAAAGGTAAATCAAGAATTTTATTAAAATATTAATAAATATTATATATTATATTTAAAAAAATAGTTAAAATAATATTATTTTTATTACTTAAAATTACAAACACAATCAAAAAGTCAATTTTATATAACTTTTATAAAATTTAATAACAAAATAATTATTATAAAAACTTTCTTTTAATAATAATGTCAATATAATTAATGTAAATAATAAATATGATTGAAATATTAATTTTGAATATGTTCTACATTTTAAAAAAAATATTTTTTTGATTAAAAAAGTCGTATAAAAAAGGCGTTAGAAATTATTTCTTGACCCGTATTCTGACCCTAACCCGGCCCGTATCTGACCCGACCTGCATGACCCGACCCGCCCGACCCGTTTGACAGGTCAAATGTAGAGTATCCCAAAATAATAATAAATTAATAAATATGCTAAATATAAATATAATAATAATAACTAGATTTCAAGCCCGGGCGTTGCCCGGGTAATATCATAACAGTTGCTTTGGATTACTCACTATAAGGTTGGGGTTTGATTGCTCGAAATGAAATTTACGGGGTCTAGTTTCACAATTGAACAAAGTTAAGGGGCTAAATTACCACTTTTGCGGTTTTTTAATTATTTGTGACAACGTATGATGCATATATAGTTTTTTCATGTTAAATTTATAGTGATAAAGTTGCATTTGTCATACACTTTCCTTATATGATAGTGTTGTCTATTTGATATGCATGTTTTTTTTCCCCTGTTTTGACTACGCCTGTAGTGACATGCGTAGGTCTTGTTCCTCATTGTGCATTTGTTATTAACAATTAGAGAAAACTGATCTATGAATAGTGGTTTTGCTCTAAAATAGTTTTCTTTTTTTTTTAAAAAAAAAGAAGAAAAAAAAAACGCATGAACCCTTTTTTATTCGTAAATGTTAAGACTACATAGTATATTGTGTAAATTGGTTTCTCTTAGATCTTTATGTTAATTACGGTTATTGAATTGTTGTATGCTATAAATACATGCATTGTATTTGGATATAATAATACTTAAGCTTTTCCTCGTAATATTTCTACATGTTATCTTAGTTGTATTAGTCTTCAAATATAACCGTGATCAAGTTAAGCTTCTCCCCGTAATGTCTAAACATATCTGAGATTTGTCCGATCCGAATATTTATTGTTGTACACAACTAATCAACTTTACCTTTTACCAATCAAAACCAAATTTATACATATTTGATTTCGGGAAGGATATAAAATTGTGAATGCATAGATAGATATTTGTTCAATCTTAAATTGTCTTTGGCTAGGTTTCTAACCACGCACAAGACTCGCAAAATATCAAATATGATTTGGTCTTTCCCTAAACCTCTATACTTGTACCATACGTCCAAATTCCATAATGACTTTAATAGTTGAGTTCTTTTTAACTTTCAGTAAGATAAGTCTTGGTTAAGACGGATAATATGACATGTTCACATGACTCACTATAAATAAAACTGATTAGCGGTCATTGTTGAAATTTGGTATCCTTCAACGAATAGCCACCATAAAACATGGTAACTAAACAATATAGAGGACTACAACTTACAATATTGACTAAAATTTTCCACAAATTCTCCGTCAATCTTCCCTCATACCGTGATATTAGCTGCATAGGAAAAAAAAGTATTATTATAAATCATAATAAAATCATAAGAAAAGAAAAACATCACATCTACATTTTTGTGTATATATTGGGAGCACATTATTAATCATGTTGCAAACACATGACATTGGGGAAGGCATTAGAGAGGGGGATACATAAAATTTCATGTTGAAAGTTTTAACCCACTGAAATGCTTTTATAAAGTGATTTACTATTTACCCTATAAATAAACGTATCATTTGAACTCTTATAAAACTCTATCTTTTTTATCCTATCATTTATTAGGAGTACTATAAAACTATAAAATTCTCAAGATAGTTCATGTTAGATGAGACTTTAAACTATTTATTTATGATATTATCTTTTGTTGACTAATTAATTTAATAATCAATTCAAAATATATACATTATTTATTAAACAAAAGCAGTAGTCAATCAAAACGCTCGAAAACATCCTCTTTTAAGTATATAGATAGATAGATAGATAGATATAGTAAATAATAAGAATAATAAAATAAGAATAATAATTATGTTGAACAAAACTAATCAGAACTGAACTGAACTGAACTGAACTGAACTGAACTGAACTGAACTGAATGGAGCTGAACTGAACTGAACTGAACTGAATGGAGCTGAAATTAAGTCCAAAAGAACAGGGCCTAAGTATTGTTATAGGGTGAGGTGTGGTATTGTTGTGGGGTTAAAGTGATTAAAATAAGTATAAAACATTGCCAAAAATAGACAATGGGACAGTTTTGTGAATAGACGGAAATGGACAATGGGACACTTATAATGAATGGGACGGAGTATGATGACTTCTTTTTAAAAAACTTAGAAGTTAGGAAAGTAAACGAATATGGGTAGGGTGGAGGAATATGGGTAGAGGTAGAGGTGGCAATCGGCTGGGTCGAGTCGAATTCGAGTCGAGTTATTTCAGGTTTGGGTTATGATGATGTCGGATTGATTCGAGTAGGGTACGTTTGTGGGTCGGATCGGGTTTGGTCGGATTAATCCGGGTTATGACTTACTGTTGGACCATATGAGTTCACATATGTTAGAGTTTTGATAATGACTACGTCTATGTTTAAATGTTATACTCTTGTGCTTGTAATCGTTTGTTTAGTCTATGAATAGAATGAACAAAGGCTACATTCCAAGCTACGATTTGTGAAGATCAAGATACAAGTAATGAAGGACGTAAAGATTCGATGGAAGATTACAAATGATATAACAAGCTTGAGTTATGTCATTGAAGAGTACTTAAAGCGTCATGAGTAAACCGTAACAAGTTTCACGTGATGATCACTCAAGCAAAGACTCGATCAAGCTAAGTCTATAAACAAACTCCAAGATGAAGAGTTTAAGGTCACGTCAAAGGATGAACCTACTACTGAAAATCTCCAGGAAGATTAGCTAGTATAGGACATCTATCGAGTAACGGTATTTTAAAAATAACGTTGAAGAGTAAAAGTTCTAGTTATTACGCCTACGAACTTTTACGTGACAAGCTTAGTGTTATGGCTCGTTTTGCCATACCATTGAGTAGTATTTAAAAGCACGATTTTAAATGTTTTTAAAATCATTTTTCAAGGATAAAAATCTTTTAAATATATTTCAAATTCACATGTGTGCGTAATAGAGATGAAATTCGAGTTATTTAGTGGATAGCTTACATTTCCCTATTGGTTGGTAAAACGACTTGTGAAGTCGTCATGCCTCCTAGGGTTTCCTAAACGAAAAATAGGTTAAACCCTAATCCACCATTGGACTCGCCGGCCTAGTGGGTCGTGACCTAGGGTTTGTGTCGTGGTCTTCGGCCGTGGCTCATTCCAATTAGGTTTACGTATCCTCTAGTGCAAGTAAATAATCCTTTCTATATTTCTAGATAATATTTTGTCGAGATATTTATTATCTTGGAATATTGGATATAGATTGTTTACTAAATAAAATATTCTTTAGATTAAATTATGGAAAGATGATCTTATCTTCTTGATTAATTTAAGATATCTTCTGAATTATTTTATTTAGGAGATAGATTCATTTCTTACGAAAGAATCAACATCTCACGGCTTGGCTAGGGTTTTCGAACGAAACCCTACGCTTCCATCTCTACTATAAATACGTGTGACATTTCATACTTCAAACAACTTTTCGAAATATAATAATCCTCTGCAAAACAATTTTGAGCAAAATTTTATACAAGTAAATTTATTGTTTTGTATTTCAAATCTTTACGAAAAGTCGTGCTTTCAAATTACTCGTTGTTCTTAAGATTACGTTACAAGATAATAGTATTTACATTGCTTCTTACTCGTTCAATTGTGTGAACACTTAGAAGAGCATCAAATACTTTCTTAGTAACTTAAGTTAGTGATTTTCGAGTAGAAATATTCGAGTGAGTTACAGTTAGAGTTAACTGTACGAGTGGGTTGATAATTTTGTAATCTGGAGAAAGGTACTAAAATTATTAATCGAGAATAGTGGACGTAGACTTCGACTTGTGAAGCTGAACCACTTCAAAACCCACGTGTCCTTTTATTGTTTTCCATTTCGTTTATTTTTCGTTTTACTCTCGAATAGTTGATTAGTTAAAGTTTAATCAATAAACTTTAAGTAATTAATTATATAGATATAGAATTAAAAGTTGGCAAAA
>JAGPOY010001468.1:1033-18337 GCA_018983105.1 Silene uniflora
CGTATGACTATGAAGAATTTTAGCGACCGACATCAGTCGCTAAATCTGACTGTCGGTCGCTAAATTAGATTCTCTTTTTAAAAAAATCGGTCGCCAAATTAGCGACTGATATCAGTCGCTAAATCCGATATCAGTCGCCAATTTGGCGACTACTTTTCTCAGTCGCTAAAAATCAGTCGCCTGTTTTAGTTATTCTTGTAGTGTCATACGTTTTTATCAAGTAAAACACTATAATTAGTTAGTTTGTAGAATCTTACGATCTGATTTAACTGATTTGATCCAACCACTCTATCGATCCAAAGTAAAATCCCGATCCTAATAACATTGCTAGCAACTTCACCCTATTCTTTTGATGAACTAGGGAGAAATGTTACTTGTCACCTAGGTAAGTAGGTAGCACCAAAACGGATAAGGACACAGACACGGTCACGGACACGACACGGACACGTGATACGACATCTCATGAAATTTAGGACACGGGACACGCCTTTTGAATTTAATAAAATATATATTTTCTGGTTATAAATAATGTATAATTTTAATTTTGTAATGTATTTGATATTAAATTTAGATAAATGAAGATCAAATTTGACCATATAACTGTAACTATTGTCATTTCTCACACAAACCCATCTTTTAATCGCTCTCTTTTGACATTTTATTTATCGTCGAAACTATAACATGTTTAGGCGTGTGTCCGACGAGTGTCGGATACGTCTAGTTAGGAGGAGTGTCCGTGCTACCTAGCTTGTCACGGGCTCACGGATGACTTCTAAGCCTACAACAATAAAGTTGCGCATTTGCAGAACTAGAATTTTTGGTTTGGGGGAGGGGGCGAAAATTCCAGCAAGGGCAAACATGCTATTATGCGGAAGCACACGTTAATACCTTGTGTTGAGCCTTTACTGTATTGGTGTCCCCTTTTTTATATATTAGTACGATATTATCCGCTTCGAACCAAACCCTTACGGATTTACTTTTTGTGCTCTTTCCCAAAATGCCTTGTTATTGTATTTTGTAGATTCTTATAATAATGACATTTCACCTTTACATACATAACATGTACTCGAAAAAATTCAAAATTTTTTAACTCAAAATTGGGAGATTTTTCTCTTATGACGAGAGCAAACGTCCTTCCTAGGAAACAGTTTCACGTTGGAACTAGAAATCTAGAATCCTTAATAGTTGTTCTTATTAACAACTAGATTCAATACATTAGTTTGTTCAAAAAAAAAAAAAAAGATTCAATACATTAGTACAATTTCTTCTTGATTTGCTACCATAACATTAACTCATTTTGCCTTGATTTGGTAACAGAACGCAAAAAGAAAGAAAATTAACCTCGTACTACTCTTCTTGGCATAATTGCATGTGGTAGTTTTCCGAGTAATTCAATTAGACGAACTGTTCACCATATTCTCGATGCATGCATCATACATGTTTGGGGTTGTACTTGTCCAAAATAAGCACCGGAATGTCAATAAAAACAATGTGTAAAAATGTTACTCCTCCGATGATATTATTACAAATTTACAAGACATACGTAAATCCTTAAATTAATTAGCAAACTGGGTGGGTTCCGATTATCACTTCCCCACCAACCCCGCCAGCTCATTAATAAACTGGGTCGATTCAGAGCCACCCCTTCCCTATCCCGGCCACTACCCTTGGCCTGAGGTGTGGGATCGAGCATCCTCTACGCCATCTCGGCTCGTCCCCTGCCCGGCCCGCCCAACCCAACACACTGTCCACGTCTACATATGTAGCTCATCTAACAAAAAGAAAAATAAATGAAATAGTCACACGTGGGACAAGAATAGTGAAAGAAATAAACACGTACTCCGTAGTTGCCAAAGAAACAAGGACACACACACGCAAGCTTATTTAGTCAACAGTAATTCTCTATTCTCTCTCGGATAATGATACTGCATCACCCAGTGGCGCCTAATTTCAACGTCACTCTTTCA
The DNA here is from genome assembly GCA_018983105.1 of Silene uniflora. Lineage (NCBI taxonomy): Eukaryota > Viridiplantae > Streptophyta > Magnoliopsida > Caryophyllales > Caryophyllaceae > Silene > Silene uniflora. The sequence goes on from JAGPOY010001468.1 coordinate 3,001, forward strand.
TATGCAACCTTTGTTATTAGGGTCCCCTATCACATGTATGTGATGTACCCTTATTACTAAGACCTCCACTTATTACATGTAAGAAGGTGACGCCGAAATTGGGGGTAACGTCAAAATTGGGCGCCACCGAATGACGCTAAATCAGTTTCCTTTTCTAATAAGTAATAATCAAACGCATTACCCATACCTTATCCTTCTAAATAAAATACGCGAACACCTACTTACAACTTTAATTAAACAAAAGATTACATTAATTCAACCATCAAAAATACTGTATGACCAAAGAACTCCTTTCACATAGAAAACAAATACAAAGCATAAACTTTAGTGGGTATCTTGATGATTAGAACTCAACGGTTAAAGTCATGATGTTTTGGGCTTATTTTTTAGTTATTTATTTGACTAATTTTAGTTAGTTTCGTTAAATTATGTTTAGCTTAGTTCTATTAAATTCAATTCTATTAAGTTGGTGTTTTTTAGGTTGACTGTAGGTGAGCTGAATTGAATAACAATTGAGCTGATCTGAAGAGGATTGAATGAAAATAATATAAACTGAATTAGAATTTGCTGAGATGAAGTGAACTAGGTTGAATTAAAGTGAACTAAACTGAGCTAAAATGAGCTCAAGTTAAGTTGAAAAGAATAGAGCGTAAATTCAATTTATTTTTATTTCAATACAAACGTCAAAAAAAATTACCAACTTATTTTAAGTCCATGTTTAGTTTTCTTAACTTTAATTAAGCCATTAATTTAAACAAGTTTAAGTTTGATTAACTTTATTTAAGTCTCTTCAAGTTGATTTTAAGTTTTAACTTTATTAAGTTAGTGCAGTTCATTCCAGTTTTGTTTAAGCCCATTATTCCACTAAAACAAGGCTCTAATTCTCTAGTCTATTGAGTTATTTTCAATGTCAACCCCTTAAGGAAAAAGCATGCAGTACAATTCCATCCAATCTCCGGTTTGAATACATTGGTATCAGAGGCGTTCGCCCCCGCTTGCATTCGAAAATTTCAAAACTGTAATATCGTCCCTTTGTCCTCGCTGACTTCAAATCCTAACTCCGCCACTGGTTCTACGTAAAACATTCTTATACTAAAATTTTGTAAAACAAATCTTTTAGTAGCTAAATTTTTATTCAAATAAATAACATTATTTGCATTAAAAAATTTATTCTACGCAAATTTTAAATAAGACGATCTTATCTTCGAATAATTATACTCCAAATTGAGTTAATAACCTAATATGTGACCTACGTTTAAGAGCCAAAAATAATTCAAGTTCAAACAAAATGCAATTGGACGTTGAAAAAGAAAAAGCAAAAGACCAAAAAACAAAAAATAAAATAAAATAAAAATTCTTTAACGCACGTCTACGGAATATTTAGACCACCACCACCACCATTTCCCCCCTCACACCCTCACCCACTTCCCAAACTCTCAATATATATAAACCCCTACAACACTCCCCACTTTTCTAACCAACTTTCTCCCCTCTCTTCCATTCTAAAACCGTATTATCGTCTTATCATCATCGGGTGTTTGTTTAATAATATTACTCTGTAAAATGGAGCTGAGTAACAAAATGACGATGGAGATATTCTCGAAACTCGAACAACAATGGCTCGCTACTCAAACAACTCTCAATTCCGATGCTAAAAAGACTAAAATCTTATCGATCGACGGAGGCGGAAACTCCGCCTTAATATCCGCCGCTTTCCTCGTCCACCTTGAAGAAACTATTCAATCCAAAACCGGCGTCACTTCCGCTCGCGTTGTCGATTTCTTCGATATCGTCGCCGGTACCGGCGTCGGCGCTGTTCTTGCTGTTTTGATAACCGCCGCCGACTCCGCTACCGGCCGCCCTCTCTTCTCCGCTGCGGAAGCGGCGTCGTTTCTGTCTCTCAACGCCGGAAAACTGTTCAAACCGCGTCGTTCCGGCGTGTTTTGCCGGAACTCCGGTAAGTTTTCCGGCGAGAGTCTTGCTTCGGTGATGAAACAAACGTTTGGAAATATGACGTTGAAGGACACGTGTAAGCCGATACTAATTCCGTGTTACGACACGGTATCATCGGCGCCGTTCGTGTTCTCACGCGCCGCCGCGAGCGCGTCGAGTTTAGACTTTGAGCTGTGGAAGGTGTGTTGTGCGGCGATGGCGACGCCGGCGGTGTTTGATCCTTTTAGGTTGTCCTCCGTTGACGGAAAGACTTCTATCGTGGCGGTTGACGGCGGTGTGGTTATGAATAATCCTTCCGCCGCGGCGGTTACGCATGTTTTGCATAATAAGGTTGAGTTTCCGACGGTTAATGGCGTCGAGGATTTGCTGGTGTTGTCGTTAGGGAACGGAACCTTAAGTTGCCGTGGAATAGGTGAAAATTGGGGTGGGAATAGTAAAAAGATGACCAAGTGTGTTGTTGATGTCGCCGTTGACGGTGTTTCTGAGACGGTTGACCAAATGTTGGGGAATGCTTTCTCTTGGAATCGTAATGACTACGTTCGTATTCAGGTATAATTCCGTTTATTTACATTTGATTAAAATATTTCAGATATACTCCGTATATGTTCTTTTCGACTTTGAAATACCGTTCTTTTTTTACTATTTGTATATCTTTTCAAAATCGCACTTGCATTTCTTCTCAGCGATGCATATGTGATCCTTATTGTTTATATTTCGTCAATTTTCCGTATTTTGGAAAGTAACTATGGGTCGAGGGGAGTAATAGCGGAACCAGGTTGAGCTAGTAAGGACTAAGGATGATCACACATAAAATCGAAGTTTTAGCTTAGTTTCCTATTCTTGATGTTTACCCTATTAATATTTGCTTTTGATGAACATTTTTGCACCTAATGACTAAATATTAAATCCTGATTCCTTTACTTTTAACAAGTGAATAAAAATGTAAAGAATCGATTGGGACAGATGAAGTAGTCCGTATTCAATATCGAATATTATTCTAGATGGTGATTTAGTTCTATTTTTGTACTCGTAGTAAAAATCTTTGATTTTTCATATTGTTTGCTTAGATACAAAAAGAAAAATCTATGTAGGTTGAATGGTTGATTGTACATACTTGATGTATCGTAAAATACTAAAATGTTACTTTGACGGAAATTAAACATTTGCTTTTTTAGAAATTTTAAGTTTCTAAGATATAGGCGGCAAAAGGGGTAAGTTAAAGGTAACAAGAGTATAATGGTAAGTTTGGTGGACTTTCACAATTATTACTCTATTCCAACAACTAAGGGTATTGAAATCCTTTGTTTTTTGTTTGAAATCGTTTGAGCTAGCTTATTTGAATATACCTCGTGTTCAATTGAAGTTAAGTTCAAAAGCATAGGGCAAACTATAGAATTAGACGTTTAGGTGTTTAACATAAAAAAGGTCGTTGTACATTGTATAACAGTCTTGAAGAAGAATTACTCGAGTACGAAGTTGGTTTAGTGTTATAATTTTGATCAATAATGGAGTATGTTTTTCGAAGTGATATTATGCATTGGGTGATATTTTGTTTTCCACAACCATGAAAACCATAACCGTTTTAGTTCAACTGAAAAACAAAAGGTACAACCGCCGATCTTAAAAGAATTTGTGATGAAACTACATGCGAGTATGATGATGATCAGAGTTAATTATGTAAGGCATTTTAATAAATGATGCTATTTGTAATTAATTTCTTGGTCACTAACTATTAGATGGTACTTAAATTGTCTTTCATGCTAAAAAAATTCGAGTAATACTCAACTCTTGCTTAAAACAGTCTTAAGTTAAGACCTTTCACAACTTATTTTTCATTTTTACCTCTATTTTAACTAGTTATATGAGCCATCATAAGTTTAGACGGTCTTAAACAAGAATCGACGTACTCCGATTAAAGATGCATAATTTTTTTATGATCTATTTTAAGGTTATTGTTGATGGGTATGTTCTATTTTAATATGAGCATTGGCCTTTAGTTGAGTGGTGGGTTAATGTGGAAGACGGTCCACAAGAGTACAAGACCAACTCAATTTAAAGCAATTATTATTGTCAAGGCAGAAATCACGGATTATTGCCTTTAAAAATAATCTTACCGACACTTTGATTAAGGTAGACAGAGAACTGCTAGTAGGTCCTCATTTTGTTTACATTTACATTTATATACAGAGTAATTGCCAAATCCCCGGTTATATGCAACTTGATCCGTAATTCGTCGTTTAATTTAGATGTAAGCTAATTCAGATGGTAACGACTCCAAAAATCATCGATAGTTGTTGTGTTAAATGTGTATTACATGAAGTCTAATGGCCTAAAATGAAATGTTACTCCTATTATGCTAAACATATGCGGTTTGATTCATAAACAGGCAAACGGATTTGATGAATCAGGGTCGATGACAATAGAGAAGGCACTGAAGGAAAGAGGCATTGAGTCGCTTACATTCGGAGGCAAGCGTCTTTTACCCGAAACAAATGCTGATAGAATCGAGGGGTTCGTGCAACGTCTTATTAGTGCATCACCAAAGACTAGCTTGCCCCCCAGTCCTTACAAATCACTCACTCCTCTACTCGATGGTCGTTGATTTTACTTATTTATAGTTCTGGCATTAGATATCGCCTAGTACCCTATACATAAAAAAATTAGTTTATCACGTTGATATGTTTTGATGCATAAGAAGCGTTTTTAATCGTTACAACCTATATTGTCACGGCATGACAATTGGTTGTTAACGTGGTTTCGACTAATGTCGGAATATTTAAACCTTTTTCAGTCGATTGATCCCATTTTGACCTATTTTCTTCTCGCTAAAAGGCAAATCGGAGTCAATTGACTAAAACGGAGGACGGAGGGAACGTAATAGTACACGATTCCCCCGATTTAGGACTTAGAAGCACTATTAAGAAAGATGTTATAACCTGTCTAAGGTTAAACAGCTAACTTACTTGTGTACTGTCAGTTTAGATGGTTTGTAATCTAAGGGCATAAAAGAGCATCTGTTTGCTCTACCTCCCTTTAAATGTAATTTATTTTTTTTGTTTTCATGGGTGAAAGAGATGAATTGTATGGATCCGATTTAGATAAGTAAATGTTTATATGAGTGTTATATTCTTAATTTATTTCTTGAGTTCATGACACAAGTGTTTCATCTCCGGAGTTAATTAGATCGCGTACAATGTGGACCGATTTACAATTCCCTTGTGCTTTTTTTTTTTGGTACGAATTCCCTTGTGCTTTTATACAATTTGGTATATACGAATCAAGTTTAACTGTTTAAGCTTGATCGGCTTTCAAATACTGATAAGAATGAGCACGTTGAATCGTTTTTTTAATTACGTCTCAATGAAGGTTAACACAATCTCTCCGGGCATTTGGTTACCGACTATACCGAGTACTGTACTATACATTTGTAGCATAACAAATAGCCATTATGAGACAATACAGTGTAGTGTATGAACAATAGTCACCTTGGATAACTGATCCACCATGTCAAAATGTCCGGTAACAATACAGATGTCAATTAGCTTAATGGGTTGTCGGTAAAGTCATGAACGGTGTGGTCCTCATGACCTGGATTCATATCACGTCAACATCAGAATCGCCTTTGTGGCTCCCATTACACCAAAAACAGAAAATGTCCGCTAACAATACACTCTAGTTGTACTCAAACCCGAATACAAGTATACTCGACCTATTCACCTATACCGTCTCACATCGGACCTGGTCGACACATTTAACACGTCTGTTAAAACCATGAAAAAGTAGGCAATCAACTTTATGATACAAAGATGGACATTTTTGCCTATGCAAGCTAAAGTAGACTGAAAAAGAAGCAGATAGTTTAGGTTTTTTTGGTGAATAATAATAAGTGGGTTGAAAAGGATGCAATAGATATTCAGGAGATTTAGATCAGATGATGGGATCCACAAATTCTTATTGAAGACGGGCACTATCCGTCACAAGCTGAAGACGGATAGTGTCCCTCTCACAATGTGTAAGTGGCAAACCAAGTGGGAATTAAATGGAGCACCCCACTTGCCCTTCCACTTGTGATGTGAGAGGGGCACTATCCGTCTTCAGCTTGTGACGGATAGTGCCCGTCTTCAGTAAGACAAGCTGGGTGGGATCATTAGTCAGACAATGCTTAGGATTCTTTTAGGCTTGTACATTAGATTCTCAAGATTTAGATTCACAAAACAACAAACTAAAGCTGTATTCAATTCTCAGAGGGCATGCTACAAATTATTAGCTGTAGAAATGAGATTAATCAATTAGGTCATCTTTTTCCGTCCGTCTTGCTTGTGACGGACTGACGGGTGTGAACACGTCACAAACTTGTGACATGAGACAAAGGGGCACTCTCACTAGCTTGTCTCACGTTACAAGCTTGTGACGTGTTTAGTTGCTTACATATGTCACAAATGAGAATTTGTGCATCTTCTTTTGGACTTACTTTTACTTCTTATAAACTCAATTCACTCAATTCAGTTCAAGTTGATTCGGTTCACTTCAGCCAGTTTCAGTCCAAAAGAACAAGGCAGGAGGATATTTCTCATACTGCTTGCATAGATAGGACAAGGTTTTGGCTAATATCCTAGGCATTCTGATTTTATCTCATCTATTATGTCATTTGACATGTTTGAAGTTTAAGACGGATACTTCCGTTTTAAATTAAACAAGAATTGGTGAAGATTAATAACACTTATAATTAAGTATATGATTAACAAGGGTAACATGTGAGATCTGATGTGCAAGGTAGACAGATGATGTACTACCATGCATATTTTAGGAAAACTATGATAATTAGGTGCTTACTCTTATCAAATTTGTCTGTATTAAATCACAATGTTTATTTAGGATTTGACAATTATAGATCCATGGTAGAACACCTTAATCAGGTCATATCTTTTGCTTTCATTTGATTCTGCGGTGACTATATAAATATCTTCGGGGAGGTTTCTTTAGATCATGAGCAATCGAACCGACAAATCGATCACTGTTATATTCGAGGGCAAGTCGAAAAATTACATATTACATGTGTACTAAAATGACTAAAAATTACATATTACATAAGTCATCGTGATTAAATGACGCTCAATACGGCGGGTTAAGAGCATCCGCAACGGTGAGGCTCCCCATATTTTATCTTTCTTTTTCTTATTCGTCCACCTCATTTTCCACTAACTTTTCCATTTACCCTTCCCATTTCATAACTATATCTATGCAACAATAAGGTTCCCCAATTCACACACACAAATTTGGGAACCTCCCCAAAAGTAACACAAATTGACTTACTTTTTCTTTGGGGAGCTTCCCTAAAAACAGTGGAGCCCCAAATGTTGGGGAGCTTGGTGCAACAATGAGGAGCCTCATATGAGGAAAGAGAGTGTATATGGGGAGCTCCGTTTCCACCTTTGCGGATGTGTCCAAAACCTATCTTGAGTTCAGAATCTAGTTTGTAGCTCATCTTGACAAGAGATATAAATAAGTAGATAAAAAGGAGCTCATTAGGCTCTGTTCTTTTGGACTTCAAGTTGCTGAACTGAACTGAACTTAACTTATAGGAACTGAACTGAACTTATAGGAACTGAACTTATAGGAACTGAACTGAACTTATAGGAACTTAACTGAACTTAACTTATAGGAACTTAACTGAACTTATAAGAGCTGAACTGAACTTATAGAAACTGAAGTGAACTTATAGACTTTGAAGTGAACTTATAAAAATTTTGCGCTTTATATAAGTTAATTTTTTATACAAGTACTACAATACATTTTTTTTCTAAACATCTATTTCCATATTATCATCTTCCTCGTCACTTTCATCTTCATCTTCATTTTCATTTTCACTAACATCATCGAATCCATTGCCTCGCCAAATGTCTTTTACTATGTTATTTCGTACCTTGTTCATAGCTTCCTTACGCTTCGTTTCAAACATGCCTGAATCTGTTGTTCCTTGAATGTTCAAGTCATATTGTACAATAGGTATTCAAGAGTGTGCATCCTTATAAAATTTTATATTTTTGTAAAATTTCATGTTGTTCCTTGAATCCTCATATTTTGTATTTTAAAAAATACTCCCTCCAAGTCTGCCTATAGTTCCCCTTTCATTATAATACTCCTCACATATAATAGAGAAAGGAGAACTATAGGCAGACTTGGAGGGAGTAATGTTTATAGGATAATTTTATTATTGGAATTTTTTTTCATTAATTTAAAGCGTACTATTCTTTTCATTGCGTTAATATTAGAAAAACGTGTATGAATTTACAGGTAATATGAGTCGTATGAACTCGTCTATACTGAACTTATAGAAGTTGAACCGAACTTATAGGAACTTAACTTATATGAACTTAACTTATAGGAACTGAACTGAACTGAACTTATAGCAACTTAACTTATAGGAACTTATAGGAACTGAACTGAACTTAACTTAACTTATAGGAACTGAACTGAACTTAAAGGGGGTGACTTCAAGTCCAAAAGAACAGGGCCTTAATCCCTTTTATTTCCTCCTCTGCATTACTTATTACTAATTGGTAGGGTTTAATTTGGAGAAAAATACGATGGTTAGGATTTCTCTTGATTGTATGAAAATTGAGGTGGGGATTGAAACGTCGAGCTTTAAATAAATCTGAAGCCTTTATTTTTTCCTAGATGAAAGCCGGTCTATTAAGAAGTAATGGAGGGAATTTTGACTCGATAAATAACATCAAATTTAAGCGGTAATAAACTAAACAAATGGAAAAGTAAATAAAACTATAAAAAGTGAAGCAAAATGAAATTATTGGATGTGACTAGAGCTCAATATTTGTACTCCAAATATGACTCAAATAGCACCTTTGTCACACAGTAATAAAAGTTAGGCAAAATGACAACTTTCAAAGAAAAAAAATTGTATATATGGTACAATTATATGAGCATATTATTCAGAGAATCTTACACAAAATACCAAAAAAAATGAGGCAGAGAAAATATATTTTTCTGCAAATTGTATGTAGGGAAACCAACACCATAATATGATAGTTTGAAGATAAAAACATTAGTGTCACAACTTTCATATGACTCCATACCTTATTGTCTTATACAAGTTCACTACACATTTAAGTATTGTTTTCTGTATTCATTGCTAAAAATAATGCAACACCCTAAGTTTTGGTAACTAGTACTCCGTATAAGTGTTGCATTCTTGTCTAAGTGTCAATTTTCATTTGTTTTGTACTTTTGTTGCCTCTTGTTTATGATTGTGTTGGCTTGAGTAGGGTTAACTCATATAAGTGTCGGTTCGAGTGAGTCGGTGAAATACACAATACGGAGTATGTATTTAACAGGAAAATATTAAGGTATAAGAATCATTGACTAAGTATCCTGTAGGAGATTTATTATGAATTGGATAATTATTATTAACACAATTAGACGATATATATACAAGTCCTAAGCCTTGACTAGCAAGCTAACTATAATATATAATTAGGAAATTGTAAACCTATACAAAATATCTAAGAGATTAGGAAAATAATTACAATAGGAAATATTAACAAAAGATAATATTTACGTATTCTTAACACGACCCCGCAAGACGGACTGTCCTTGGACAAGTCCGATCTTGGAAACCAACAAAGAGAAACGCGAACGAGCAAGCGGTTTTGTCAAAGCATCAGCGAGTTGATCATCGCCCGAAATGTGTTGAACCCGAAGAGTGCCTTTCTGTACCCGTTCCCGGACAAAGTGAAAAGATAATGCAAGATGCTTCATGCGGGAATGAAAGACGGGATTAGCCGAATAATTCGTGGCACTCAAACTGTCACTGAAAATAACCGGTGAGGCAGAGCAAGACATACGAAGTTCTTCAAGTAAGGACTGAACCCAAATAAGTTCAGCAGTAGCATCAGCAATGGCTCGAAATTCAGCCTCCCTCGAAGAACGAGAAAGAGCCCGTTGCTTCTTAGAAGACCATGAAACAGGATTACGCCCAATGTAAACAATGTATCCAGAAGTAGACACATAATCATCCGTATCCCGTCCAAAATCAGCATCACAATAAGCATAAAGGAGTGGAGGACTAGAACGAGAAAGCATTATACCATGAGAAATAGACCCTTTGAGATAGCGCAGCAACCGCTTCAAAGCAAGCCAATGTGGAAGACGAGGAGCTTGCATAAACTGAACAAGCTTATTAACCGAGAAAGAAATATCGGGACGAGTGAGGGACAAATACTGTAAACTTCCAACAATAGCCCGATAATCAGTAGCATTAGAAATTAAATCACCCACTCCCTTCTGAAGAGAACAATCAGACGACAATGGGGTAGTAGACGGCTTAGCCTCTAACATTTTATGACGATCAAGCAAGTCATAAATATACTTAGTTTGGGACAGAAATAAACCAGTAGACAGGGGACGAACCTCGACACCAAGAAAATAAGAAAGAGGACCCAAATCCTTAAGAGAAAACCGAGTAGCAATATGAGCAATAAACCGGTTTAAGGACTATAAACACGGACCAAGGACAACAATGTCGTCAACATATACCAGTAAATAAATGGGAGACAAAGCATGTAGAATAAATAAAGAAGAGTCAGCGACTGAACCATGAAAACCGTAAGACAGAAGATAGGATTTCAGTTCAGTGTACCAAGCCCGAGGGGCTTGTTTAAGACCATAAATGGCCTTCGAAAGTTGACAAACATGGGACGGATACGAGGGATTAACAAAACCAGGGGGTTGTTCCATAAAAACAGTTTCAGTAAGACGACCTTGTAAAAAGGCGTTATTGACATCCAACTGTCTTAGATGCCAACCACGAGTTACAGCGAGAGACAAAAGTATACGAATCGTAGTTGGTTTCACAACGGGACTAAAGGTTTCAGAGAAATCAATACCTGCATGCTGGTGAAATCCCTTGGCTACGAGTCGTACTTTGAATTTGTCAATGGTATTGTCAGGAAGATACTTGACCCGATACACCCACTTACAACCAACAACATTTTGAGACGGAGAACGAGGGATAAGAGACCAGGTAGTATTGCGAAGAAGTGCATCATACTCATCTTGCATAGCAGCACGCCAACGCGTGTCAAGTAAGGCTTGCTTGGTGGTAGTGGGAAGGGAGTTAGAGGTTTGAAGAGTAAGGACTTTAGCATATTTGGGGTTAGGCTTCCTAATATCATTGGAGAGGCGAGTGATGACTGTCCTAGGAGGGGGAGGAGGAGGAGGGACAAGCGAGGAGGAAGAAACAGACGGGTTGGGAGAGGGAGTGGAGGAAACAGGGGAAGCAATAGAGGAGGTAGGAGAATCTGTAGAGGACGATGTAGGTGGGACAGGAGAGGTAGGAGAGGCAGCGGCAGAGTGAGGAGAGAGCGGTGTATCTGGGTTAGAGACTGGCGGGTCAGGAGAAGGAGAAGAGAGAATGAGTAAGGCGAGAGTGCACCACTGAGTAGGAGTAGGCAGAGAGTCGGGTGTAGAGGCAGTAGGATAGGAGGGAAACTCAGTTTCAAAAAATTTCACATGACGAGATGTGTAAATTCGTTTTGAAACGGCTTCAAAGCAATGATAAGCCGATTGAGTGGAGGAGTAACCCAGAAAGATGCAGGGAGAAGAACGAGAGTCAAGCTTGTGGGAGGCATAGGGACGAAGCCACAGATAGCATAAGCATCCAAAGGAGCGAAGTTTGGCATAATTAGGAAGGTGGTGAAAAAGACGGAAATAGGGAGAGTCATTATTTAATGTAGGAGTAGGAAGCCTATTAATAAGATAAGTGGCAGTGACAAAGGCAAAGGACCAAAAGGAGGAGGGAAGTTTAGCATGATGAAGTAAAGCAAGTCCGGTTTCAACAATGTGACGATGTCGTCTTTCAGCAAAACCGTTATGCTCAGGTGTGTGGGGAGGGGAAGTAAGGTGCGAGATACCATCATTAAGTATATTCGGAGTTAATTTGAGGTATTCACCTCCATTGTCAGAATAAAGACTTAAGATGGGTCGATTAAAAAATTTCTCTACAAGTGCACGAATTCGCTGAAAAATTGGAGTTGTGTCAGACTTCTTTTTAAGCGGATACAGCCAAATATAGCGAGTGAAATGATCCATAAATATAACGTAATATTTAAAGGAATCAATAGAGTGCCCAGGTGAGGTTCATACATCAGAATAAATCAATTGAAGAGGAGCAGTAGAAACAAGAGTATTGAGAGCAAATGGCAATTTGTGACTTTTATTAATTTCGCAAGAGTTGCAAGGACGACAAAAAACAGAACTAGGAATTAATTTTTGACGACAAATAGAAGTAAATATAGTAGTAGATGGATGCCCAAGACGATGATGCCACGCCAGTGAGGAAGAGGCAAGACCGACATGAGCTTGTGGGATAGGAGGTGTCCATTCATTGATGCCGAGATTAATTGGACCTTGGAGGAGCGGAGTTGTCATTGAAGGAACCTTTAAACAAAAAGAAGCATAGGAAAATTCAAGTGAGATGTTATTGTCCTTGCAAAGTTGCGAGATAGAAATAATTTTGCGAGAAATTAACGGAACATATAAAACGTTATTAAAATGTAATGTAACAGTAGAAGAGAGTTGGATAGAAAAAGAACCTATATGAGAAATAGGCAAAGAAGAGTCATCCCCTATGATGAGCTCGTCATTACCGTCATATGGAGTATGAAGAGCAAGGGTACTGAGATCATTAGTGATATGATGGGTAGCTCCGCTGTCAAGCAAGTAAGATGACGAGGAGGCAGAGGGGGTAGCAGTGGCCGTGTGAGCTTGGGGACGCTGCTGGCGAGCACGAGGAGGGGGTTGGGGAAAGACAACATTGGAAAACTTGTTTTTGAAATCAGGACAATTTGAAAGATAATGACCAGTATTGCGACACCATTGACAGGTACCACGAAAATTGGTGGAAGAAGAGGGAGTAGGAAGAATACCAGCGGTTTTGGAGGGGGTGGTGGTGTTGCGATTTGGAGAGGGGCGATAACTAGCCGCATGAACAGCAATAGGCAGAGGGGAGAATAAAGCAGGGGCAGGCGTCTGAGCAAGTAGTAATTCATGGTTCAATAGTTTCTCGTGAAGCGCCTCGAGAGTGATAGGAGTATCACGAGCATGAACCGTGTCAATAACAGAGTGATAAGTGGCAAAATCAAGACCTTTGAGCACCCTGTCAATGACATCTTCAATGTCCATTGTCTTGCCAAGAAGAGCAAGTTCAGTGACACAAGCCGAGATGTCATGAATGAATTCAGAGACAGGGCGATCACCTTTGACAATATTGTCAAAGCGACTCTTGATTTGAAGAAGATGACCCCGAGAGGGATTAGCATAAGTCGTCTCAAGGATAGTCCATACCTCGCGAGAAGTAGTGGCCTTGACAACGAGAGGAGAAACATCAGGGTGAAGAGTACCAAGAAGGGCACCCTTGAGAAGACTGTCCTGACGTTTCCAGGAAGCGTATTTGGGATTTGGGTTGGTTTTGAGGTCAGCAGTAACAGTAGCATCGGGGCAAGGATGAGTACCATCGACAAATTTCAGCAGATCGAAACCAAACAAGAGATCACCAACCTGCGTTTTCCAGGTGCGATAGGTTTTTGAAGTGAGTTGTGTGCAAGAAGTAAAATTGATGAGGATGAACGGGGAAGTAGGTTCACGTGGATTAGGGAACGAAACACCCGAATTGGCCATGGGAGATTCGTGATTTTTGGGAAAGAAAAAGCTATGTAGGTTAACGGCCCTAGGTTATAGGCTCGATACCATGTAGGAGATTTATTATGAATTGGATAATTATTATTAACACAATTAGACGATATATATACAAGTCCTAAGCCTTGACTAGCAAGCTAACTATAATACATAATTAGGAAATTGTAAACCTATACAAAAAATCTAAGAGATTAGGAAAATAATTACAATAGGAAATATTAACAAAAGATAATATTTACGTAATCTTAACATATCCGTCATTAGCCTAAGGTTTTGGTTAAGATGTTTGTTTAGGGTGCAAATCTATATATGTCCTACATCAGTGGCGTAAAGATGGAAAAACATCTATATAAGTGTCCACCAAATATAATAGTGCGAACATTTTGGGAAAGAGTTCAAGAGTAGGGCCGTAAGGGATTGCCTCACAGCGGACATTATTATACTATTATGGACACTGGATAGTGGAAACAGTTCAATAGAGACCAACAATATGATATCAACGCTTCTGCACAACAAGTGGTATCAGAGTCTAAGGTATTGTATCATGTGGGCCCTAATCAGGTTGGCTGCAACATAACACTAACAAGATGGTATCAACGCTTCCGCAAAACAATGCTCTTCTCATAAGGGGATTTCCGACAACGACAATGCTAGTAAAGGTCGGCGAATTAGGAGATCATGTTGATATTAGTTTCTTTCATCCAACATTTTAGTAATTACTAGACTACTATAGTAGCATATACCATACGGAGTGCATTTCATGTGATGTAGATTGTAGGGAGATGACCATCATCAAGATTCTTAATCCAACTACAAAGAGTCACATAAAAGACAATTGAATAACAATCGTTAAATTTTAACAACAAAAAGGAAGTACATAGCATAGGTCCTATAGCATTTACCTTTTGCCCAAATGTGCAAAATTTCACCATCAAATTCAACATGTTTGCCACCAATTAATCTGACTCTAAGACCATCCCCAAGCAAGGTCAATTTGGCCCAATTGACCTTGCTTGGGTCAAGTTAATTACAATTAGAAGATTGATTAACTTGACCCAAGGTCAATTTGTGTCAATTTTTGACCTAGGTGGAGTCAAATGACCCAACAAATTGACCTCCCATGTGGCCAATTTTTGACCTAGGTGGAGTCAAATGACCTAACAAATTGACCTTTTGCTTGGGAGGGTAAAGCTGGGTCAAGTTAAATAAGGTGAGATTAAGAGTAAAATTGGGTATTGACCCAATTAAGGTGATTCTTGCTTGGGGATGGTCTAAAGCATTCTTCAGGGGCCTCGAGGTCCCTTAATTTAGAGCTAGATTCTCCTAAATTTGGAACCTAGATCCTCCCCTACTCTTATTTAAACATATCTTTGTTGCACATTAAGCAAATGACTAATCAAATCAAAATATTCTACTCGACGTCGATTGTATTGGATTTATGCATTTTGTATGTACGGAAACTTTGGATCTTTAGCCTTTTCCGTCTTCTCGACGTCGATTTTTTCTTCCTGGGTTTATTGTTTTAGACTTTCTTTGTAAGAGTTTTCTCTTGGCTTTTTTCTCGCTGTTATTATGGTTTCGATGGTATATTGAAAGTTTTTCACTTTCTTGTACCGCTCCCATCCGCGAGGATGTTATAGGTTAATTTCGATTAACCTAGTTTCTTTACCTT
>JAGPOY010001469.1:4227-24678 GCA_018983105.1 Silene uniflora
TGATTGTTGAAAGAGTTCAGAAATTGTGTTGCTTACATAGGACGAGATTCAAGCTCATGTATTGAGGTGAGCTTGTCTCTGACTGCTGGATAAAAGCATGCATTCTGCTATTACACAAACAAGAGCATGCTCCTAGTACTAGCTACTGTATAAACAAATGCTAGATTAGTGTACTATCCTAGATTAGCCATAAGAAGTTAATTAAGCTAATTAAGTAGGATTATCTTTATCCTTTCTACATCCTCCCATCTCTGAATTCCTTCTTTTTACTTCTCCCTGTATCATCAATTCATCAACCCCATTATATCTCCCTATTTTTTCTTCAAATTCCATTTTCATTGCCAAGCATAACTCCCATATGATCCGTCTTCATCATTTCTCACACTCGATAGTTAGCCTCTTACCTTAACTTTGAAGGAAACAAAATAAAACGAAAAGTCAAGGCTGCTTGGCTAAGCTACGGGTTTTGTAGTGACGGACTCGTTGCAAAAGACGAAATTTAAACAACTTAACACCCAAAATATAGAATAATTGTATATGGCAATATAAAAAGTTGGACAAAAACAAAATTAAGAATATAAGGAAAAGCAATCATAATATATTTAAAGCCAGCCAACATGGCCGCGTCTTATCAAAACGATACGGTTTTATATACACCAAAAATACATCTTCGTGAGATCATAAATAATTGTGTAAGACGGTTTTACAAAAAATTATCGTAAAACGGTATCTCATAAATAAACACTTTTACCCATTAATAAGGAGTCTATGGTTCCATCTTCCATCTCTGAATTCAGCAACCATATCTACGCACAAATCATAATCCCGATTGTACCTGAAAATTTATTGAAAACAATAATATTAGAGATCGATATTTTATATCTTTGTAACATAACTCCTAAAAAAGGCATTTAATATATACACAATCAATGTTTGCGTTAAAAAAATCGTTTAACATGCAAATATGCAATCATAAGAGATTAGAGAAGTGGGAGGTATAGATAAATTTGATTCAATCATGCATGTATATATATGGTCACAAAGTTATTTAAGTTGAATAGAAGTCTAGCTTCTTAATGATTACAAAGTGTGTTTGTTTGAGAAAATAATACAGAAGAGTAGTATTTGACTTGTATAAGGTGTCCACCGATTTTGGAGTTTCATTCATTGTTTAATTCATGTAATTTATCCTTTTTTTTTTTAATATTAACCTTTTCTAATATTAACATAGATAGATAAATATTAATATTTAAGGTATTAGCTATAGTCAATCAAATGGTCCGAAAAAAGCAGCCAATGAGATCGCTCGAAAAAAGCTTCCTTTAATAATATAGATAGATAGATATATATAGTGTACATACAATGATAAGTACGGAGTAGTATATATGGAGTACTCCCTTGACCCTTCGTCCCAATTAAGAATATAAAAACAAACAAATAATTGAGACGGAGGGAGTATAATAATATGAGGACTTAAATACAAGTTGAAATGATACATGAGTCGTGAGTAATTAACCAAAGAATCTTTCTTTCGTCCCGGTACATGCAATTTTTCTGATCCACTTGTTCATGGACACCAATTGGTCGGAGGGATCGACTTCAATCAAGCACAATCGTTGAAGCTGATTAAGCATAGTATGACCTTGATCATCGGAGTGGCAGCCATTGGCAATCAGGTTGCGTTGGCGCCATTTTTCGATGACTGTCCCTTTAGAAAGCTGGACATCATTGGCTAGTATTTGAGCAGCTACATTAAAGCATTTACGAGTGGCCGGGTCGTCTTCCAAACAAGTGTATCCAAACTTGAGCTGCGCAAGTATCTTATCCTCCTCATCGTTAATGGAGTTAATCCTCCCCAGGAGCTCGGTCAGCCTGTTTCTCCACTCGCGGATGTCGTTAATCTCACGCATTGAATTGGCGATAACTCTTATTGCCAAGGGCATTCGAGCGCACTCGTTGACTATCTGAAATGCAACATCCTTGATTTCTTGCCTATTATTGTGCTCTATTAGCCCTGCTTCGCGCATGAAGAGCTCCTCGGCTTCCTCTCTTGGGAGGTGATCCACTTTTATGATCAAGTCGCATTTCATTCGGTTGCATACGTCTAAGGAGGGCGCGGTAAACACCAATACACAGGTCCTAGCGGAAATTCCCAACACTTCAAAAGCGCGGAATTCCTTTCTCAAATTACACAGAAAGAGGATCACCCTGCCTGACTTAGCCATCTCTTCGAACCTCTCTTCTAAAAAACCAGACCTCCTTGCACAATCAATGTCGTGTTTAATATCGAACCACATTCCCTCCGACACCTTCTCCTGTAAGGCATAATCGTCACGAGGGTTTTCGGGTGCTTCAGCCCAAAACACGGCTTTGAAATCCGGGTGATCTTTTAACACCCTGTTGTAAATGTGCTTCATGAGGCTCTTCTTCCCGGCCCCCCGGCACCCATAGATACCTATAGTATACTTTTGACCGGTAGTTATTGCAACAAGGGCGGAATCCAGCTTTTCGCGAGCGGTCTTGCCCATCAGCTCCAACTCCCGTACAGGAAGCTTGTCACCCTTAAAATCATTATATGACAATGAATTATTCATCCAAGACCTACCGCGGCCAACCAGCTCTTCAGCTTCAGACAGGTATTGCTCAACCGAAGACACACAACGTAACTGCTTTAATACACCCTCTTCTTCGCATTCATCCAATACCCTCGTCGCTCCATCGACCAAAACATTGGAGGTTTGGAGGTACGCAACCACCTCTTGTAGTCGCTTCCTCGGACACCTCTGCTCCTCACCCTTTGCTAGATTATCTAAATCAGTATTCAAGACTTTGAGGTCATTCACCAGCTTTCTTAGCTCGCCTCGTCTTTTGCTCATATTCAAATACGGTTTAAACCATTCGTATACCGGTGGCACTATCTCCATTAACGTCTCCATTTCCATGCTCGATCTCTTTGATTACAAAGTATCGTTCCCTCTGAAATGCATGCCATTACCAAAAATATGTGTAAATTTTTTCTTTTTCATTAATCATTAGGCAACCATATAAAGCATATGATGAGATAGGTTGGTCATACTCAAGAGGATCAACCTAATTTTCTTACCTTATCAAAAAAAAAAAAATTAGCGCGCTCACGACAAAAGGGACACAGCTAAGCAGTAGCTAACACTTTTATGTCGAAGATTAAAACCCTTTTTTTTTGGGACGGACTAGGTGTCAAGAAATCAAAGTAAAATGAATAATTTTTTTTTTTTGACAAGAAAACGAATAATTGGAACAGATCAATATATAATAATAAAATTCAAATTTCTCTTCAAAAATATAAACTCCCACATGGACTATTTTTATTCAATATAAATCAAGACTTTACACATTTCCTCAATTATAAGTGACGGCTTTATAACGTAATAATGTAGCGTTTGTAATTTTGTATGGGTCCAAGACTCCAAATTGATCAACCCGATCGTCTAAAATCAATGTGTTGTACTCCCTCCTATTTACTGTTTTCTTCCCCTTTCATTTCCTCTAAGAAATAAGAGAGTGGATTTGGACCACACAAAACACACCATTGAATTTGGACCAAACAAATCAACCCAAAAAAGAAAATAGGGAAGAAAACCTGAATAAGCGAAAAAGGAAATAGGGAAGAAAAACCCTGGATAGGAGGGAGTATATTAATATTATGACTCAAATTTTTTAATTTCCACTAAAATCTCAACAAAATTCATTTTATATTTTATATTAATATTGTACAACTAATACAGTAATAAATAAAAATTACCAATTTCAACTTCATTAATTTATATACTATTAATTATTCATTTAAATAGCCAATTTTACGTCGATCTACAATAAATAAAACAAAAGTATGTTAAAATTTCAAGACTATTATTACAATTATAATAAATTGTCCAACAATCGTTAAAATTATTAGAAATACTCGATATTACTATTATATATATTGTATAAAAGTTATAAGGTTATAAAAACTAAAATTTATATTTATTTGATTAATTGAATTATTAAATGGATTTTGGTGAAATATTCATGTAAAATCATTGTTGTTAAACTCCCGATCCGGATCGTAGGATCTTACGATTCTACGATCCAAAAAGTGGTGACCGATACGGATGTTAGGTAGGATCTTAATTTTGTAGGATCTTACGATTCAACTCGTGTCAAATTTTTTTAAAGTAGAATCTTAACCCGATCCTACGATCCTGCGATTATACGACCCGATCCTACATTACTAGCGTTTCAATTTTTTCATTTACTAAAATTTTATATACGACTTTTAAGATAGAAATCTATTATAAACGAGAATAATTAGTTGGTACAAGCTAAGATAATAGTGTTTTGAGATTTAATCACGACATTTTAACATATTTTGATAACACAATTATGTATTTTAGTTAATTTGTAGGATCTTACGATTCTACGATCCGATCATACCGATTCGATCCTAGGGAGCTCGTCGATCCAAAGTAGGATCCCGATCCTAACAACATTGTGTAAAATCATACAATAGGGTTTAATTTCACTTTTGACGGGTCAAGTACCACTCACATCGTTGGAAAAGACAAAAGTAAAGGTGCCTAGGTAGTTGCAAAAGACTTGTCTTTATCTATGCAAATGAGTTTTATTTGACCCGTCACAAATGAGAATTTGTGCATGACAAAATACACTTTGCTAAATCATCATAATTTAAAATTTGTATCTACTCTATTCATTGACCTAAGAATCTAAATAGAGTATAATATTATCAGAAATCCATCAAAATTACAAATGTGTGCAAAAATTCATCTAAAATATTGACATGTAGAGTATGTATGTATAGATTTTTGATACGGATTATGGAGTATTTTAATCATATCGTGTAATCTGTCATTAGTGAAGTTTATATTATCTCTAATCATCAAATTACAATGAAACACAAATTCAAGACAAAAAAGTTACAATTTCAAAGAAGACAAAGGTTAAAATGGCAAAGTAAAACGTAGTTACATACTTATTACAACCTAAGTGATGAAATTAAGTACGTACCTTTAAGTAAACAGCTTAGTTAAGTATTCAGACCTGAGTGGCGGCGGTTACTGTTAGGAGGCGAGAAATGTCGCAGGGGACAAACAAGTAATGTCATAAATGAAATTTGAAAAAATTTCGAAAATTTAACTTAAAATTTGAAGTTGACATTTTTCAGTGGGAACGAGCACCCCTGCTAGCCCTCCTCGCTCCACCACCACTAATACGACTAAATTGGAGACAAATGTTGGGAAAAGAGCTACTAAAAGTAAGTAGTAAGTAGGATACGTAACAATAATAATGTGATGATTAACAGGTTGAAATAAGAGAATGATATGTAAAGAAATGATGATATTGAGAAGCATTATAAGTGGACGAGAGGAAGTTTATGAAAATGGTTAGAAACTACCAAAATCGTCTTAAAGTCTACGCATTTATTTTGGTTTGTTTGCTTCTTTCCCCTGTTTTGCCCTTATGCCCTATTGAAAAGTCTACAAAATTTTCGTTTGTGAGGCGCCACAAGCTTAGCATTATAAGAATTCTAGACCTTATTGTCTGATATTTAATTATTTACCGTCCACATAAATCTCGGTCACCGGCCACTCACAAGCAAGAATAATTGTTCATGAAAATATGTCCCAAATGCGTTATACTCTTTCAATTCGGTTAAGTTTCACTTTTTGGGAATGTTCAATTTGAGTTTGATATGTTTCTAGGTAACTTTTACCCACTTAAAATACCAATGATCCTTCATGGCCTTGTATAAATGTGGATCAATCTTACATAGACCCGTAAGTTCGTGATCCAAAAACTGTTTTACCACTTGAATTAATCAAGAAATTGATCACGCTTTCGACTTCATAATTCGACTGTGGTTTAGAGTTTCAAGTGTGCGGAAGCAATCCAAATAATCAATTTTGGTCAAATAAGTTACTTCCTCTGTTAGGGTCATTTGTTTATCTTTCTATATTTAAAATGCTTTTGAAGGATGATTTGATCATCCACATAACCTAATATCCATTGTCATTCAATACAATATCCTCAAACGACCCTCTTCTTTCTTTATTCTTTGTGCCAAAACCAAAGTGAACAAATAATCGGGATGGAGGCCGGGAGCATTTTATCTGGCTTTCTAGCTGGTTTTCTTGCTAAACGTAGCCCTAAATATCAGTATATAAATTTGTTTCTTGCTTAATTTCAGCTCATTCAAGTTCAGCTCAACTCTATTCGGTCAATGTTCTGTCGTCCAGCTTCAAACAGTTTTATTCACTCATCTTTTCACAAAATTAACTCTTACTTTCAGCCGCATTAAGTTCACCCTAACTTCAGTCAATTAAGTTCAATTGAGCTCAACTCTATTCAATTAAGTTCAGCTGAAAATAATATGGCCTTATACATACATGATACACCTAATGGGCAAATGTCATATTTAAGAACAACCTAGAGTTAGCTCAAGTGATGTGAAATGTTATGCTCAACTTGACTCGGTCCGATCCGCAATGCCCCGATTGTCAAGGCAAGCTAAGGTTTGTCCAACCAGCCTATTCAATAATGTTATATCGCTCTCCTTGATTTGGAAAGGAGGTGACCCACTACACGAAAAAGAGACCTCACATTTTCCATCTTTCTTCCAGGAACTACGTCTGCTTCTTCTAAATGTCAATTGAATACGTATACTTTCACTTAATCAATTTCCAGGCAATTTCAATACATCTATCGCAATATAAGCTATTCTGCAACTGCCCTAAATATTACTTGTGGAAAATTACGTATTAACAAGCAGTTCAAGTTCATCCCAGGTACATGCTATTTAATTTGGTGCTCTAATTTTTGTGATAATGAGCGCTCCTACTAACCTCTTTAGTTTGTCACTTATTATCAAGAATACAAATATATGTGTAAGATGGTTTTATTACAAAAATTTATTGTAAAACGGTTTCTTACAGTAACTACTTTTACCTCTTATTATCGTTATGTTTGAAATCGTTTTACACTAAGTTTGTGTAAATACTCCTTATACAAGAATAACGGTGTCAAGTAATCAAGTATAGTTATACAGCCAGGGGCGTTTTTGGCGTGGGTGCAGGGGGTGCATCTGCATCCCCTGTCCTGAAAAATAATTACAATATTTTTTAGTAAAGGAACACATTAGTTATGTGGGTCTAGTGGTTATTATGACTATTAACCTCTTACGAGGTCATGGGTTTTATCCTTGTATTGAACAATTTTTATTTAATGTTATATATCATACATTTTATCCAACTAAACAATATTTTTTTTTTCATGTAACTCGATATTTCATTCTTAAAAATTTTTACGCACCCCCGTCTACTGAATCCTAGAACCGCCCCTGTATACAGCCCTACTTAAGTGAGTGTTAGGCTTCGTTACGTTGATACGGGAATTGAATTAATGTGTTAATTTGCAATGTACTGGAGTTTAATTCCTACATTAAAAATCACGTGAATTACAAAATCCGTTTGGTTGCCATGTTGGAGTTGTATTCTCCTAGGAATTTCCAATGACCATGAGGGGGGTAGATAGTTAAACTACCCCATCATGTAGGAGTTTTACTTTTCCCCATTTTACAAAAAATGGGGTAACCCTAACCTCTAAAAATCTCAATTCTTGGGATTCTAGAATTCCCATGAATTGGATGAGCAACCAAACAACCTCCATATGATAAGAATCTTTATTAGGTTGCCGAAATTTATAAAAGTGATACTCCCTTCGTCCCAGTCTTTATGTCATTTGTTTACTTTTTTGTAAGGAATAGTTTTAAGGGTAATTTGTCACTCAACAACACCCCTAAATGATCCCCTCATCTCTCCTTGCTCTTTGTACCAAAACCAAAGGTAAATAAATGATCGGGAGTGAGGAAGTAGTATTTTGTATGCATATATAATGGCTCAGTGCTACAACTTCACCATTCTTGATTTCTCGTGTGAGATGAGCTTACACTAGACTACTCTATATACTCTATAAATAACTAACTATTCCCTTCCTTATAACCATTTGTTTACGTTTGATAAAAATACCCCTTACAAAGAATGAAAAGGAAGATAAAATGAACGGGATAGCTAGGTGTGTGTAGGGTTGGGTGTATTTATTAAAAATGGGTTGAAATATTTGTATTAATTTTTCGGTTTTACACACAATCTTTGTATAAAACGGTTTACATATTAACTGTGATTCTTTTGTTGGCTTAAAGATAATTAAAGATTAAACGAAGTACAATTTTTAAGTAGTTCGTTTGATGTTAGCTGTAATACGGAGTTTGCTTCGTAAACTGTAATTTTATGACGGTTTTAGGCAAGACCAACTCACTACATGAACCATGCCCGGGTGTTTAATAAGTAATCTTGTTCTCTTGCTAGATTACAGTGCAATGGGTGTAATCTGGACTGGTATAGCCAACTTTTTTGATGGGATAATGAAGAAGCGGCGAAGATATATTCCCGACAGTGTTACTGAATCTCTAGCTGACAACAATCGTAGTTTTCTGCAACCAGAACAGCAATATCATAAGCGCAGGAAAGTAACATCGTCAAAGGAGACTGGTGTTTCTGTTCGGCTAGAATGTGAGATCATGAGCCCAATTTCGGGTTGGTTAAAAGATGATAGGGTGAACACAATAGGTATATATGGAATGGGCGGGATTGGAAAGACGACCCTTATGAAGCAATTACACAACCGTCTTATGAATCATACTGCCGTACAATGTGAGACAGGCAGCGGTGGTATTGCTTGGGTATCTGTAGGTATGAATTTCACCATCTACAATTTGCAGCACCGTATTGCCAAGGCAGTTGGGCTCGATTTGCAGGACGAGGAGGATGTCACCAGAAGAGCTGCCCGTTTACAGGCCTTTTTAGTCCGCTTATCTTGGTACGTAATCTTCCTTGATGATCTGTGGGGTGAATTTCGTGTGGATCAAGTAGGAATTCCCACACAGTGCAACCTGATAATTATTTCACGATCCTTACACGTTTGTCGTGCTCTTCGCTGTCAAAAGGTTATCAAGGTTAGTCCTCTTCCTCAGGACGAGGCGTGGCAGCTGTTTTACACAATTGTTGGTAACAGCGTGCAAGATAATAAAGAGATCTTGCCGATAGGTAAAAGATTGTGTGATTTGTGTGGTGGTGTTCCGCTTGCTATCAATGAGTTGGCCAAAAAGATGAGAGGGGTGGCTGATGCCTCTGGTTGGAGCAAGGCTTTCGATAGTATAATCCGAATTCCTACGGGAAATGCTGGTTTGGATGCCACGTTTAGTAGCTTCAGGCGTTCTTACGATAATCTGAGCAATCCCAAACTAAAGACATGTTTCTTGTATTGTGCATTATACCCGATGGGTGATGCCATAAGGAAACAGGAATTGATCCGCCTTTGGATCGGAGATATGCTCATAGATGACGTGGAATCTGTGCAGGCACAATATGACATGGGACATTCAATATTGAATAAGCTTCTCAACTCTTGTCTCCTGGAGACCTCTCATGATGAAAGCACGGTGAAGATTCATGATCTCATCAAGTTTATGGCCCTTTCCATTGCCGGAGATAGCTTCCGGGTCTCAAATATCCCTCAGTTGAAGAAGAATCCTTTGGAATCGGAATCCTGGGAAAGTTTCAAAGTTGTATCCTCGATCAAATGAATTCCTTCGGCAACTTTTGGTTCCTCCCACAAGTGTCCTAGTCTATCCACCTTACTTTTGCAACATAGTTCCCTGTCCGAGCTTCCAGATTCTATTTTTTTGCAAATGAGTTCCCTTCGAGTTCTCAATCTGTCGCATACATCAATTGAGAGGCTCCCCAGCTCTATCGGTAAGCTACATAAACTTCGGCTTTTAGATATTAGTCATTGTCCAAACCTCAAGGTGGTGCCTTGGATTGCAAAGCTGGAAAAATTGCGGTACTCGAATCTCTGTCAGACGCCAATCAAACAAGTCCCTCGCAGTCTTGACAAGTTAGAAATGCTAAAGGAGCTCAACTTAAACTCTGCTTTCGATCAACTACAGATCTCGTGGGATGTGTTGATCGCTTTACCCCAACTGAAACATCTATCATGCAGTATTACCAACAGCCCTGACCTACAAAGTTTGAAATCACTCGAAATTCTTGGTGCCAGATTCGCCAACTGTATTGACCTAACTGAGTATGTCAGATCGAACCATTGGCGCACTTTAAAAGTTCTTCCATCTACAGGTTGGGAACAGTAGAGACTGTACACGGTCTTACACTAAGGCGGTGTCTCTAAATGGCTGCTCCTTGAATGCTCTAGTAGGGAAATGTTATGTTTTGTATTTCCAGATAACATTCAGGAGTTTTACGTCGGTCTCTGTAATTTCGTCAACAATTGTGATCATATGTTGGTTTCCGAAAGGCAGTGTGGGCTTACACGGAGAGCTTCACCCTTTTCTAGCCTAATGACATGTACCATCAAAAGGTGCCATGATGTTGAGCAGCTTTTCACAGCAAGTTGCATTCAAAAACTACCACATCTCGAATCAATCGAAATTGAAGATTGCAAACAACTCAAGGAAGTAATAGCAGACGAGACTGTCGAGGACAGCGGTCCCATTAATCTCCCACGTCTACGACGCTTAGGGTATGATTATCCGTCAGACTCTCCGAAGTCTTAAGACTCTGCCACATCAGCTTTCCACTAACTTTTATTATTTTTATATTGCTCAGACTCACCTCAGACTTTATACATTATCAATCAGACTCACTTCAGACTCTACTTTTTACCCAACTTATTTTTTCAGCTAATAAAGAAAAAAGAAAAAAACAGAGGAACACATGTCAATTATTGATTGGAAGAAATACCTAGAAGGTTGTGCCAAGACTCTACAAGAGTCTTAAGTTGAGTCTTGGATTTCCAAGACTCAACTTAAGACTTTCTTAAAAGTTTGGTAGATTATTGGTAGTCTTGAATAAATCTTGTCTCAAGACTTTGGTAAGTCTTGTCTCAAGACTACCAATAATCTTACTCTTAGTTCTCTGTAACTTGCCTCAATTGAATAGCATTTGTAAGACTCAACTTGTTTCTGCTTCCCTCTCCTCTCTTAAGATAATAGGCTGTCCGAGATTAGAACAAAACAATTTCCTTTCTTCCTCATAAATATCAAATGCGTTTTTTTTCAGCATATAGAACCATGACAGGGCGATTGGAACCAGGGCTAGCAGTTTAGAACAACAAGGAATAAGCAGTTTTAGTCCTGAAAACAGTATAGAGAAACTATTAGTATTCGATTGTAATATTTACGAATCAACATTATAATTTATGAAGTATAACATAAGAGGGTGTTTGGTTGGGTGTCTTGGAATAATTAGAATGGATGTGCTCCATTTCAACGTTTGGTTGGGGTGTATTGGAATGGAGTTGTACGAATGTCAACATCAACCGAGATGATAACAACTAACAAGGATGAATCTTGAGTGAGAGAAAGATGAATGAAAGAAAAATTTATATAGCAGGGCTTAAAAATCCAAACTCTTGGCTTGAAAGATTAAATTAAATTTATATGTATATTAAACTTTTTTGCAAGGGTCCAAAGGCATGGATATGGGTCTCTTGCTCGAACTATAACCGTAACAGATTTTTTGTAACTAAATTCATACCTGATTCATATCCATACGGGTCCAAAATAAGAAGACTTCACGCAAATCGCCAACACAAATTGCTCAAACTTCTGCATCACCAATATTGGAGTTTCCATGCTGTATTCAAGAAATATGGTTGCGAACAGCATGTAGGAAAGTAAACAATTCAGTAAACAAGTATTCCAGTAAAAAAACAGTAAGGTTTCCATTACATACAAATATTGAGATGTGACGATTCAGACTCGGCTTGCAGCCACCACATTAGATGTAGCCCTGAACAAAGATTTTCCTTTGTTTGGCAAGTAAAAAGACTATCTAATTATGCAAGGCGCTTGATAGAGGGATTAACCTTTCTCCCTTGTGAAAAGTTTAAATCCTTCCAACATTAGAAAATTTTAAAAGAAAAACACCATCTAATTATGCAGGGCGCTTCATTGTAGTTATAACCTGAGAGGAAAAAAATACATGAACCTCGACACCATCATATTGAGAGGCCAAAACCATGAAACGGCGTTCCCAAAGATCTGCCACAATTGTTGAAGTGCTTAAATGCATGCTTTGGGATTCGGAGTACAAGTTGGAGACTGAGCCAGATCCTCTATACTAGATGAAATACATAAAAAGTTGAACAGGACTTTTATAGATTTTCTACATTGAGGACTGAGGAGCTAAGATTTGCATTTAGTGGGGTGAAAACTTTCAGTGGGGCAAATGAGTAATGGTGGAAGGTAAAATCGGAAAAAGTTAGGAAATTTTAACAAAAAACTTAAAAATTTCATCTACTCCCTTGCTCCACCATTGTCTACGTGTGAGGGACATGAAGATGTCGAGTATTAAAGAAGATGAAATGTGGGAAGGGTGGAGGGAAGAAAAAAAGAATATCTTGTAGATTTCTACATATGAAGGACATAAAGATATCTGAGATGTAACTGCAAATCATGGATAACTTTGATAACAAACCCCGGCTTGCACACCTTCATCTCTACCATTTCCTTTCTCGTTTACTTATGAGAGTTATGACCGCCATTAGGAATCCAATGTAAACAGAAACATGACATATCATGTGATTCAGGTCTCACTTAGAAAAAAACAAGTTTATGAAGTAAAAGACAGCAATATTAAAACAATTAGTAAGCAAGATGCATGTATTGGCTGAGCGCTTCAACCCACCAAACCTATTATCAGAACCATTTGCAAACATCTGACTAAGGTGCATAGAAAAAGCACCATTCTTGCGTGATACAAAAATGAGTCCGATTTGTATTCCCACACTTCTGCCCACACTACAGGTGGGTGTTATCTAAGTCCCACAGACTAGTGCCAAGGTGATGCATAGAAAAGAAACAGGATCCGCAGCTTAAAAGGTAGCTAACCCTGAATTTCTGCTATGCCTGAGTTGATGTCTACAGATAACACCCATCCAAAACTCTCTGTTTTTTCTCAATAAACTAAAACTTATAGAGATCGCTGATTAAAGGGCTGGATAACCCAATGACCCCACATCAACACATAGAGGCACCATATCAACAGAGTTCGTATGTTGAATTCGCATGTCCTTTGTATCTGGCTATTAGATCCAATAGTAATGACTAATGAGAAGTTGGAACAACATAAATTGACTTCAAAGCAAGAAATTATAAAATGAATGCTCAAGAAAAAATCATACCTTTCGAATAAAAACAGTACCATACTCAATCGAACAACACAACAGTGACAACATTACACCAGGGCTTGAAGAAGCTCATGTCAGTCATGTGTAAGGGAGCTTATAAAATCACCAAAGGTTGTTTTGAAAAAACCCATGCTTTTTAGCCAACATCACAATGAAACTTAAATGAAAAAAGGATACAAAAGAAGCAAGATCATACAGCTACACAAGTAGTGGGATCTTACCTTGGGATTGTAAATAATATGAATCTTTTATATGTAACCAGTTGATCTTCAAAATTCAGCATCTCTTCAACACTAAGATCATAATGATAATCTAACCATTTGGGTGCTTGAGGGAGTTGAGGCGGATTTGTGTCCCCTCCAGCATCCCACAGCACCGTATTGTCTGCCTCATGCGCTAACTACTACTACTACTACTACTACTACTACTTCCATCCCATTAATATTGACCCATTTTTATTTTTGATGGTCAAACAATGTCAATTTTAACCAAAACGTTACAATATAAAATGGCAGCAACTTTTCAAAAAAGATGGTATGAAAGTTGACACTTTTCTAAAAAAAACAGACATATCTAACTTTACATTGCATATCCACATATATTTGGAGATACTAACAATCAAAGTAGACATTGGTTGATCATCAAAGTCGAATGTAGACAGTATAAATGAGATGGAGGTCGTACAAGCAAGCTTCTTCTACTGGCTGATTGTTCAGCAACAGTTGAGTAATGTGTCACATGCGGCTTAAATTTAGGAAACAAAGCAATACAGATGAGAAATCTACATCAAAAAAATACAATGTGAAAAGGGATGAGAGTCAAACCAGGGCCTCTAATAATGATCTTAGGTTCAGACTTGATTTTGTCGGATTGAGAAACAACTGGTTTAATGGTTAACAACTGCAATTTTTTTGACTTAACAAGCAATAACCAGAGCAAATAAAGTATCCAGCAGACCCAAGTAAAAATATAGATTTTTAACCATAGACGCACATAAAAAAAAACCTCGGCGACTTTCAAAACAAAACAGTCAAACAAACTAACGTTTTTCTATGCTATCTACCATCACATATTCACATTCAAACTCATCAGTTAGAACCTCACATAAATCGTCCTTTCTAATCCCCAGATTCACTACATGTCTCCATTCGCAGACATCGTGAATGCCACACATACGAGTAGCTGTTTCTACGATAACACGTGGGATACCACAACATTTCTTGGACAGTAACTTTGGGAGGTCATTCAGCTGAGAAATGCGTCCAAAGTCTATTCCTGCTTCAATCATGAACAAGGCAAGTGCCTCTTCTTCAGAAAGAGGATTGACTTGAACAGTTATAAAACTATTCAACGATCTACAAGCTAAAGGGCAGCTAGTAGTAATCACAAGTTTGCAGGAACTTCCTTGAGAAGAAAGTGGAATCCCTATGTGTTCAAGGGAGATATTTGCTTCAGAGAGAGCATCTAAGAATATCACAGTCCTTCCACGACTTACGAGTGTCTCAAATAGTTTTTTTGCCCTTGCTGTTGTGTCATGAATGCTAGAGAGATCGCATTTCACTGCCATGGCAACATAATCTTGTAAATCCTTGATGCTACACGGATGAGGGCAGGTGACCCAGAAGACATAATCAAACATGTCAACAAAATTTAGTGCATAGTTATGCAGATGCTACATAATTACCTTCATGTATAATTTTAGTTTTGTAATATATTTGATATTAAATTTAGATAAATGAAGGTCAAATTTGAGCATGATTATAAAAATTCTCGTTTCTCACCCAAAACGATCTTTTAATCGATCTCTTTTGACATTTTATTCCTCGTCTAACCTATAACATGTTTAGACGTGTGTCCGACGAGTGTCGGGTGTCCGAGTGTCGGACACCCTCGGACACGGTGTCCGACACGGTACGGCTAGTTAGGAGGAGTGTCCGTGCTACCTAGGTCATTAGTGACTAGTCGTCTTCTATGTTTTAATCGTTGTCTTAGCTCAAATTTTAGGTTGCATGATGATGTTAAGTATTACATCCCTTATGGTTGGTTATTTTTAATAACAAATTCCAGAAATCGAGTGCGGTGCTGTGCGCACCCCCCGGCCCGCCACTGAAAATAGCTACTCCTATAAGTATAAACGATTTTTCTAACATACTCCCTCCCATCCTCTATTTTCTTCCCTTTTCTTTTGGGCACAAAGATTAAGGCCTTAAGGGAGGGGTATTATATTGATAAAAAGTTGGGTGGGGTTTGGACGTTTGGTGATGCGATTCTTGGATTTCTTGTTTCGGGTTATCCATAGTACACGAATTGATTAGTCCAAACTCCAAATATCAAATACGAACTAGCTTGTGTGCTGAACTGCTGATGAATTGAAAGGGGAAGGAAAAAGTTGGGCAAAGGCTTGGCCTTCACGTAGACCTGGTAAAATTGGATCAATCTTCCTCACCCGAGAAAGAAAAAATTAAAATCCTTCCAACATCAGAAAATTTTGAAAAACAGTAAAACACTATCTAACTACGTATGGGGCTTAATGCCAAAGATGGAGAAGTACAAATCTACTGAATGTAGTAGTACAAAAACTGTGGAAAAAAAAACATATGAATCTCGACAGTGTCATATTGAACGGCCAAAACCATGAAACGACTTTTCCCAAGATCTGACACAAATGCGGTTTTTGGGATTCGGAATACAATAACTGGCTGCCGAAAGGTGAACGGGTGAACCACATCCTAACTTTGACAGCCATATCCTTTCCGGTATACTTATTGGCCACCATTAGGAATCCAACGTAAACAAGACTATGCCGTTATCATGCAATTCAGGTCTCACACAAGAAGATTATGAAGTAAAAGGCAGAAAATTAAAACAATCAGTAAGCAAGATGCGTGTACCGGTTGTGCACTTCAACTCACCAAAACTCAATGTCAAAACCATCTGCAGCTGTCAGTTCAAGCATAGAAAAAGTACCATTTCGGCGTGATACAAAAATTTGTCCGATTATGTTCCCACAATTCAGCCCATACTGCAGGTGGGTGATATCTAAAGTCCCACAGACTAGTGCCAAGGCGATGCTTTGAAAAGAAACTGGATTTGCAGCATAAAAGGCATCTTAGCAGTCATTCTGGCGCAAATGATTTCTGCTATGCCTGAGTTGATGTCTAAAGATAACGCCCATCCAAACCTGAAAAATAAAATCTCACATATTGAAACCTACAGCGATAGTGGATTAAAGGGCTGAATCACCCAATGAGCTCACATCAACGCATAGAGGCGCCATATAAACAAAGTTCATATGCTGAATTCGCATGTCCTTTGTTTCTCGCAATCAGATCCAATAGTAATGGAAACAGCGTAAATTGACTTTAAAGCAAGAAATTATTAAATGAATGCTCAAGAACAAAAAAAAAAAAAATCATACCTTTTGAATCAAACAGTACCATACTCAATTGAGCAACACAACAGCGACAACACTACGCCAATGCCTTGAAGAAGCTCATGTGTAAAGGAGCTACGTAAATCACACAGAGGCTGTTCTCGAAAGAACCTATGTGTTTTTTTATCCAATATTTTGATGGAACTTAAAGGAAAAAAAGGATACAGAAGAAGCAACATCTACAAGTAAAGGAAAAAAGGATACAAAATACGATGTTAAAAGGGTGTAGCCTGCAAAGCAGAACCAGGCCCTCTAATCATCTTAGATTCTTAAGAGGTTTAGACTTGATGATGTCAGTTTGAGAAATAACTGGTTTATAACTCAATTTCGACTTAAACAATAACCAAAGCAAAGAAAGTAACCAGCAGACCGAAGTAAACGAATAGATTTTAAAACACAGACAAACATAGAAAACCCTCGGCAATTAGCACAACAAAACAGGCATACCCAAGAAAAATATACCACCGTTTTCATTGATATTTAGGAATAACATGAAATACATATCAAAAAACATATGTACAACCTAATTCTATGGTGGTACCTCCAAACTGATTCACAGAGTTCTGAAGAACTGCTCTATTTTGTCCAAGTGTTTTCTTTGTTCCAGGAGTAAAGTCTACAAAATCTTTTTTCACTTGAGTTTTCAAATTTCAACGCTATCTACCATCTCATTCAAGCTTATCAGTTAGAATCTCAAATCAGACTTCATTTCTAATCCCCAGATTTACTCTATTTCTCCATTCACGGACATCGTCAATGCCACACATACGGGTAGCTGTATGTACAATAACACGTGGGACTCCACAGCATTTCTTGGACAATAAGTTAGGGACGTCATTTAGACGAGATATGAATCCAAAGTCTATTCCTGCTTCAATCATGAACAAGGCAAGTGCCTCTTCTTCAGAAAGAGGATTGACTTGAACAGTTTGAAAACTATTCAACAGCCTACAACCTAAAGGGCAGCTAGTGGTAATCACGAGTTTGCAGGAACTTCCTTGAGAAGAAAGTGGAATCCCTATGTGTTCAAGGGAGATATTTGCTTCAGAGACAGCATCTAAGAATATCACAGTCCTTCCACGACTTACGAGTGTGTCAAATAATTTTTTCGCCCTTGCTGTCGTGTCATGAATGCTAGAGAGATCGCATTTCACTGCCATGGCAACATAATCTTGTAAATCCTTGATGCTACACGGATGAGGACAGGTGACCCAGAACACATAATCAAACATCTCAACAAAATTTAGTGCATAGTTATGCAGATGCTTCATCAAAGCGGTCTTACCAATTCCTTTTGTCCCATGAATTGCAACCCTCTCAACGTTGGAATCCAATAATAGACACTGAAGTTGCGTCTCTGAAGCTACTTGGCCAATTAACTTGTTGACTGGAATATGCTTACCACGGCTTGGACCCTGATCAACTAATCCATGACTTGAGCCACACACCGAACATAAACCATCCTTACACTCATGGGCAACCGCTGTATCAATGCATCTTTGAACACCCACCTTCTTCCCCCAGACTCCCAGGCCAAAATCTACGCAGGCCTGTCTTTTAGATTGTGGAAAGCCTTCCTCCTCACAAGATTGAGCACTCAAAGTGCACAACCCATAGCCTCGTTTTCTCTTCTTGCTTTTCCCAAACATCTCCACATATGAGGCATTTAAAAGCTCAGTTTTATTACTGAGTAAATTTCCATCTCGTGATTCTCCCCCACCTAAGATCGTTAAGAGCACTAGTAACTTCCAGAAGACGGCATTCGGCCTCATATCAAACGTTTCTGTACAAGAACCAAACCACGTGTTCAGAATTTCAGCAAGAGACTAGCAAATAGTCCACAAATGTCAAACAATTTGAAGTCATGTAATGAGATATGCAGTAGATGATAGGATATGTACTTAGAAACAATCAAACAAGTCTCCATATCAACAACTCCCAATCAGAAACAAAATAAAGTTGAAGCACTCTTTTAAACAACCCTAGGAGAACGACTACCGGGATTTTTGACTTGCGAGTCAGACAT
The DNA here is from genome assembly GCA_018983105.1 of Silene uniflora. Lineage (NCBI taxonomy): Eukaryota > Viridiplantae > Streptophyta > Magnoliopsida > Caryophyllales > Caryophyllaceae > Silene > Silene uniflora. The sequence goes on from JAGPOY010001469.1 coordinate 22,986, forward strand.
CGGTACTTGTTACTCATTACTCAAACAAAGGAGTGTAAAATTTACAATCAAAGAGATGCATTGTGCATCATGACTTGAACTAAACAATTTTATGGAAGAAATAATTTTAGAGGATAGTACAAAATCAATTTCATCAAACACACACTTTTAAACTCCCTCTGATTCCCCGTTTTCTTCCTATATTCCTCATAGAGAGATTAGAACTAGCAAGCCTGACCCGACTCAAACCCAAGCACATCTTGTTAGAGTATAAAACCGATCATGGGACTTCAACCAACAGCTTAAGCTTTTGGTTTCTTGACACATCTGACCTGATAGAAACCGAGACCGACCCGTCCCATCAATCATGATTCATGATACTTCATCTAATTACAATATTACCCTCCTAACCCGCTCCCTTCACTAAACCGGACCACCCAACCACTTTAACCATCTACCACCAACACCACCGTCTCCACGACCACTACCTAAAAGTTAAAACACCACCTTCCCCACTCTCTTAGGGTTTTAGGAGTGGAGTGATGACGTCATGGGGGCGGGGGTGGTGACGTCATGAGGCCGGGGCTCAATTTTCGAGAATTAAAACTGAAAAATGTCTGCTAAAAGGAAGCAAATCCAATTACGCAACTGATTCGGCAAGTCATAATCTAAATTAGGAAATAAAACAAAAATGCACAATAACTATAATCTGCCTAAAATTCCTAAAAACAATCAAAATACTCATTTATTACTATCCATAAACTGCGGGTTTGATCCTATAGCCTATAGGCCTGTAAGTTAAAAAGAAAAACAAACTGTTAAAAACCCGATACATACAAATAGTTGTGTAAGGCGGTCTTGAGAAGAAAAGGTGAGGTAAAGAGAGCAATGTTGATTTAGCAATGCAAATTAGTGTTGTAAAAAATGGTACTGTATGAGATGGTAATGAATTAATTGTTCATGGAAGCCATGGATGATGAAAGAAATAGTGTGTTAATCTGCTTGCTATATTATCTTTTTGTGTTTTTTATAGGTTGGCTAGTGTGGGCAACTGGGCATGGCATCTATGTTGGAGACGGGAGTGGGACACATAGAAAGATCGAGGAAATGATGAATATATCTTTTGCTTACCCTTACTATTTCGTTTAGACTTTGTCTCACGACTTATTTACGTGGTCATGCCTAAGGGTAAGATTATTAGTAGTTTTGAGATAAGATTTTGGTAAGTCTTAAGATAAAACTCACTCAAGACTACCAATAATGTACTCAAGTCTTGACAAAGTCTTAAGTTGAGTCTTGAAAATCCAAGACTCAATTTAAGACTCCACAAGAGTCTTGACCCCACCTTTTAATAAATACAACCAATGAATGACTAACATGTGTTAAAGTATAATTGTTTTCCTTTTTATCTAAAACCCCATAAGAAAAGTGTAGGGGAAAAGTAGATGATGGGGCATATTCTGCACCGGCTGATCGAGTCAACATCTTGACCAGAGTCAATGCTCACTGACCACGTGTCACACAGCATTGGGCTACTTGACCCTCTCGGCCTGGCATCAGGCCAGCCGAGTGGCCCTCTCGGCCTGGCATCAAGCCAGCCGAGGGACGCATACGGCCTCGGTGCTCACTGACCTCAAGTCACACAGCACTGAGCTACTTGGGTCTCGGCCTGGCAACCAGCCAGCCGAGAAACTCTCTCGGCCTGACATCAAGC
>JAGPOY010001470.1:0-14210 GCA_018983105.1 Silene uniflora
CCTCCTCCTACTCCACCACCACCTCCAAAAGCATCAGTTTCTTCTTCAAGTAATGGGTTATCAACATCAGTGCCGCCTCCGCCACCTCCTCCTAAAGTTGTATCCAAAGAAATTGGTCTGACAAACTCCACTAAAGTTCCACCCGTGCCACCTCCGCCTGCACCTTTTGGCAAAGGTTTGCCTAAAGCTAATAGTTCCACTCAATCTCAAGCTTCTGGTACTAATGGACCCGTCCCTCCACCCCCTGGACCTCCTGGCGCAAAGGGACGGACCTCATCTCGCCTTACACTAAGGACCCAGGGGCAGGCCAAAAAGGCTAATCTGAAGCCATACCATTGGTTGAAGTTAACAAGGGTCATGACGGGTAGCTTATGGGCAGAGACTCAAAAAAGTGACGAGGCTTCTAAGTAAGTGCTTGTCCCAACCTCGCATATGTGATGATTTTTCATTAAGTTCCTTAACTGATTGAGGTTTTTACTTGTCTCCATTTTCTTATTATTTTTCTAGAGCTCCGGAATTTGATTTGTCAGAACTTGAGAATCTCTTTGCAGCATCTGTTCCAAATTCAGAGAATGGGGGCGTAGATGGCAAACCAAGCCGTAGGGCTGCAGGACCTAAAATTGATAAAGTTCAGCTGGTAATAGTTTACTCAGGTTTGAGTATCACAACTCCCAATTTGTGCAGGACTAAGGTTTTGATGTAATGTTAAGCATGCACTTTAATTGCGGGTAGTCGGGTACTTGAGATCCTCTGTCCTACATTTGTGTCCCATCTCTTGTCCCATTACCTTTATCTTGCGACACATCAATCTTCTTTTATGTAGTCATTTCTATCAAACTAATGATGTGTCAAAAGGTAAGGATATTGGGACACAAGATGGAACACATAATGGGACAGAGAATCCTCTCTCGGTAATCATGGCCTTGGTTCAAAATCCGCCAACATCAAAATTGCCCTCATGGGCTCCCTAGACATAAAAAAAAAATTGCCCATCCAGTAACATTGTAAATAAATTTAATGTTCTTTTTGCTCGTTGTTAGGTATTTATCGTCTTATTTATGGTAGATTCCCACGTATGCCCATTCTTCTTTGGCTTATTCTTGGTGTAAATTTAGAGCTTCTTACTCAATAATGCGATTTCTTTGAGTTGTATAACTACTGTAGCAAAAATGGAAAAAACCGCATTTGGATGGCGTTATCGTTAAGAATTCCTAATCCTATCATGTGATTCATTGTGCAATAAAATAATTGTGCACCTTAGTAGATAAATTCTCTCTGGTTTGTCCCCCAAGCATCTTTTCTTTTCGTTACTAGCTCTTTATTGCCAGGTGTTAATATTCATTATTTGGCTCTTGAGAATATGCCTTTGCCATATACAAGTACCATATTAATATGTTTGCATGCCTTATCTGATCCTTTTGCATGACTTCACTGCAGATTGAGCTGAGGCGAGCATACAATTGTGAAATAATGCTTTCGAAGGTCAAAATTCCACTACCTGATCTAATGGTATCGTCATCATGCTATTTGCAGCTTTTATTTTTAATTTTATTTTTATTTTTTCTTTACGTTTTGATGATGAACACTCTACTAGTCTACTAGGGCCGGGTGAAACTTATAGAAGTATATGATGACAGTACTGTACTTGCTGACTAGTGGTAGTTTATAAGTTATAAGAAATGTTGTGGTATTAGAAACATTTTTAAAAGGCTCTGGCTTTTTAATTTATTCATGTAACCTTGATACAGAGTGCCGTACTTGCTTTGGATGATTCAGCTTTGGATATAGATCAAGTTGAAAACCTAATAAAATTTTGTCCAACAAAGGAAGAGATGGAGTTATTAAAGGTAATAGATTTGAGTCACAGTGGACTTTCACCATAAGAAATATTTTTCTTGTACTATTCTTTGTTTGCCATTTTTTGACTGTTTTATCTTTTCTCATATTCTTGTTCAATAAATTTATTTGCTCAGGGATACAAGGGTGATAAGGAGAATCTTGGAAAATGTGAAAAGGTTTGTAAATTTCGTTATTCATCCTGTTATCCTGTATATGCAAAATTTCTGTCCTACCTTGAAATTGTCTATTCTGTAAACGTTCTGTGCCATGCAGTAACACAACTAATTCTTAAGATAACAATCTCGTAATCCCTTTCTTCAGGAATAAAATTCCTAGTTTCCATTTCAGGGTGTCCATGAATAATCTATTGCATGAATTTATTAATTTTTTCATTTGTATGTTGTTTGTATTCATTATAGTTTGTGACCCCACATTTTTTTTATTTGCATATTCATCTACATTTTAATTTCCATATTTCTGTTGGAGCCAGACTCATTACTATTTGGTTCTGGATTGTGATGGAATAAATTAAAATGGCTCACTAAAATGGTTACGCTTCTTTCTCTTGTGAAGTAGCAGTCCTTCGATGTAGTTCTTGACGCAATTTTCATCTTGGGTCATTTGGAGACAACCTCTTTGTGTTGCTAACACACGGGTAAGGCTGCGTCATCCAATTCCCCTTACCCCGCAACTTGCGGGAGCCATTGAGGCACTGGAGTAATGTTGTTGTATTCATGTACACCTTACTACTATGTTTCTCAATTTTGTGCAAAACAAACAAGTAAATTTATTCATGGATGGAGGGAGTAGTAAAAAACTTAATTTCAAGATGAACTTGCATTTTGTTAAAGAGATGGCATAATTTTATGTTAAATTGTTTGGTTATTTTCGTGCTGCAAACTATTACAGATAGTTATATCTGATAGTTACATTTTTCAATGATTTTGGTACAGTTCTTCTTAGAGTTGATGAAAGTTCCACGAGTTGAATCAAAGCTAAGAGTTTTTTCATTTAAAATGCAGTTTAAATCTCAGGTTGGTGATTTATATCTCTCGGTCACCCGTTGGTTTGTGCACTTTGTGGGCATATGTTAAATCTGTTTAATTTTTTCCTTCTTTTTTCTGTATTCTAGTTGTGTGATCTTCGGAAAGATTTACAGACGGTGAATTCTATATCAGAGGAGGCAAGTTTTCTCTACCGCACTTGGTTTCCTTTCTCTAATTTGCTTTTGAATTAGAGGTGTTCATGGCCCGGTCGGGCCGGGTTTAGGCTTGGCGAAGACAAGACATGAGTGTTTTGATGTATCTATTAAAAAAATCTAATGATTGGGCTCCCGCTTTCATTTTCAGATCAGAACTTCAGTGAAGCTGAAAAGAGTTATGCAAACAATTCTGTCTTTGGGCAATGCATTAAACCAAGGGACTGCTCGAGGTGACTAAAAACTCTATTGTTTTCCAGAAAAGCATTTTACACACTTACAGGCTTATCATGTTGACCTCACCAGCTGTCTTTTCCTGTTTTCACGATTTCACTTTTTGTAAGTTACCGTTCTCTAATTTCTGAAATGCAATATCGTTGCTATAGGTTCTGCTGTTGGCTTTCGACTGGATAGCCTTCTTAAACTCACAGATACCCGTGCGCGGAACAGCAAGATGACTCTCATGAATTATCTGTGCAAGGTAATGTTACTGTCTATAGGCATAATGGGAAAAATCACAAATTACATTTGGTGTGCATTCTCCTTTTCCTGTGTCTTTATTGCTTATATTTTACGTCAAATTACTAGAAGCGGAACAGGTTAAGAATACGGTCTAAAAATTGTTTATTGCCTTGTATTCTCTTGGAATCTGTCTCATTGACTCATTGATATTGCAAGGGAAATGTTGCATACATCAGACACCCCCTACTCCATATTGGTGTTAATATAAACATGTTTTTTCCTTTTTCTTTCTGTCAATTTATCTCGCAGGTTACTAATTCTCTACTTGCTAAACTACAGGTTCTTGCTGAAAAGCTACCCGAACTCTTAGATTTTCCTAAAGACTTGTCTTGTTTGGAGGGCTCAACAAAGGTATTGAATGTTTCCGTGGAGCTATCCCCATAAATAAATTTTAGTACAATTCAGAACAACAGGAAAGTATTACCGATAGAGGATGATGTTATGTTTGGCTTCAACCTAGGGTGTGCATTGATTCTCTGGTTTTGTGATTGTCCTGGTGTTTATCCATTAGTTTACTGTTTACTGTCCATTGATATCTAAAGGGTATTTCACACTAATAATGTTTGAAAAAATTCCCTTGTGTCCTAGTCATGAATCCCCATGACCATGTTAGAGATAAATGGAAACCGAAGGACTCTCGGTCCCTTGGACTAGTAGATTGAAATCTAGATTAATGTATTCTAAAATGGCCCCATGATTGTAAAATCGAAATCAAATATATTATTCATTTCAAATTGCTTCACCACAATTCAGGAAGTACCATGTTTTGCAGATACAATTGAAGTTCTTGGCTGAAGAAATGCAAGCAATAAGCAAAGGGATCGAAAAGGTTGTTCAGGAGCTGTCTGCTTCAGGAAATGATGGCCCTGTTTCAGAAGCGTTTTGTAAGGTATAGTCTCTTATCTCCTCCACTCCTCTGCCCTTCCCTCAGTTGTCTTTTTAGAATTACTTGGGGACGTCCATGATTGTGGTCCTGCATATAACTACTGCGAATCTTGTTTGAGACGATCATACATACCTATGTAATTATCACGCTGTTCAGCCGTTGTATTGGCCTGACGTGTAAAACAGTTCCATAGAAGTTTTCGTAGTTAAACTATCAGAGTAAAATGAACCTGTACCCCTCTTTTTTTACGTGCCGATTGCAACTTGTTTAAATATATAAGAGTGGATAAAAAGACAAGTTTATGTGACAAGTGTCCTGTTTGCTTTGGCATTTTACGTGGCATATCAGAATAACTCGCTCAACAAAAACCTTCTGAAAATATATGCATGGACAAATATCATACTCCATACAGCTTCGATTCAATAGTGATTAGAAGGGTGTTAAAGAAGTTGACACAGTACTTTCTACCCCTTTGAGGGGAGCCGAAGATTCGACAGAAATACCATTATCATCCTTGTTTTTGGTTGTTTAATCAAGTACATATTTGCATCTCTTGTTTGTAAAAGAATCATCTTTAACAGGTCAGGACTCTAAAACAATTACTCCGATGCCTTAAAGATTCCCCACCTATGACAATGTAAGGGGTGCAGGGGTCACACATGGGCAACCATACCCCGTGTTTAAAACATAGGGAGATGGCCCATAAGAAGTGTAAAGAGTTTAGTGTGACATTTTGCTTTATTTCATCACAAATGTAAAGCATAGTGAGCCATTAACTCATGGAGCCTAAATCTGCGGCGAGAGAGCTTCCTTTATCTATTATTTATGTTCTGGGATTAGCTCAGCGCCCTACTTACATATAGGTGATGCATTAGCTGCAATGCTAATGAGGGAGACACATATATTATTGATCCTATGATTTGTCACAAGTCAAGTGTGATGTCTGATATCTTCGTTACACATCCACGCCATCATTATAGTCGACACTCTGCAGACATCCCTTTTTTTGAGGAATTTTCGTCTAGCTTCAAATGTATCATCTATTTATTTCTTCGACTATTCTGACGAAGTGCTTTTCTTGATCATAATTAGACTTTGAAGGAGTTCCTTGCTTTTGCGGAAGGTGAAGTACGGGCTTTAGCTTCCATGTATGCGGTCGTGGTATGTTTTATCTATTATCGCGAACATTCTTTTCTCTTTTAAAATCATTGAGACCAAGTAGCTACTATGACAAAAAGGAGTGGATGAAATTCTTTTAGTAACCCTTGACCGGCAAATATCATTGACAACTGCTCGGTTGATAAATTCAAACTTTTTTCTTTCCAAATTTGTTTATATTCATTATGGACGTGATTGGCAACTTTTTTTGTAATGTGCCATCTGGTTGTATTTTCTCAGGGTAGAAATGCAGATGCTTTGGCAATGTATTTTGGTGAAGATCCAGCGAAGTGTCCATTTGAACAAGGTACTCGTCATTCTCATTTATGGGCCCTTCAGGACATTATGAAGTTTATCACAGGACAGTTTAAAATAAGATCGTGTTTTTCACATTGCACATGGTTTTCGGCAATTATTTGTCGTCATTATTTGAATATGATGGTATAAATCAAATCTATGCAATTCTGGCATTTTGAATTTAAGTACCAGTTGGTCAAAGCGTGACACAATGTTAATGAGTTATCGGCAAGCAACCCAACTGTCCGACCCTCTTTACTTGACTATGGTCAGCAGTCTTGTAAGGAGTAACTGCCTAATTTGGTTTACCGTTTTGTGTACTCCAAAAGACATTTAGTTTAACCCCGTCACTTCAATATAGGGTCGATATTAGATTTTGAGTGGCACTTACGGTCAATTTGTTCCTCTTTGTCAGAAGACTAAGGTAGAATATCAAGTTCTAAGTTGCTAGATTCTGCTGTTTTAGGGGGTCAGCGTCATTGTCCTTTCCTAACATACTGCAAAGTCTCGATTGTTCTTTTTACACGAGGTTCTTGTAGTGAAATGGATTCTTGTACTTCCTCAAAATCGTACTTTTTCCTATATCTTTAATTACTTCAAAACTGTTTTTTGGCTGCAGTGGTGGCTACGTTACTAAACTTTGTAAGGATGTTCATCCGAGCTCATGAAGAAAACTGTAAACAGATAGAGCTCGATAAAAAAAAGGCTGAGAAGGAAGCCGCCGAGAATGAGAAACTGAAGACGTGTTCTCGCTTGAAAGACTCTGAGAAACACGTTCCTTCCCTACGAAATATCGGAAGCTCGAGAATATCAGTGGACGATCTTGGTGTATTAGATAAGAGGGACCATGGTTTGCATCATTGACCTCCGTTTTGCTTTTTTGGAACCATTCAGCAGCCCCGGGCCCTCTTCCGACAGCTCTGAAACCCGCGGTAGGGTGAAATGAAATGGTTGTGTAAATAGCTGATGCCATGCTCCACCCGTATATGTTTTAGTGCATAGGAATTAGGAGATGTATAGCAGAATCATTCAACTATAGTAAAAAGGGTGGTGGAGTATGTTGCTAGATTCTTCAATTGTATTTACCCTGTATCTTTTTGGCCCCTATATTGTATGTATGATTTGATTTCATGTGCCTCATTACATTTATATATTCGATTAATTTTAAAACTTGTCAATAAAAGATCAACTATGATAATATTCATTTCATCATTAGTTTTTCTTGAAACATTCTGAAGTTCTCATAATATATCATGTCATCGTTTTTTATTATCTTTAGATTATGCTATGTTATTTATGGTTAATGTTGTTAATTCAAATTTTCTTATTGGTTTGGGGTGCAATGATCTGGTACACATAACACAGTTCATAGACCATACATCCGAGGTAGTCTGAGGTACTACCTCAGATGCGTAATCCTTTTTCTCCACATCACACATAGTACAAATAATAATTCCCCGTTTTTCTTACGCACCCGTATTCTAGCGAGTTAACTACAAAAGGACCCAAACTATCGTGTAATGTAGCGATAAGGGCCTCAACAGTATTTGGATAGCTTTAACGATCTCATCTACCGATAACCTTCATCACTCGCAGGTAAAATTCACCTTTTTTTGTCCTCACCTAGTTGACGGGCCACTCTCAATTGTTAACCTATCAAATGGGATGTCCATTTATTTTTAGATACGGACTACTTGCTATTACCAAAAACTGGTCATTTTTTTTCAAAACAGATATTGTTCACCATACTGTGATCATTTTTGTCAAAACAACACAGGTAAAAACCGTCGTACGCAACTACGCAAGAATTATTGTATGTAATGCAATACTCCATGAGAATTTGTTAACCACCTAATAGAAGTTAGAAACTCACTAATATTTTAAACCAACAATTTATAACATATTTAATTCAAATTGACTTTGTATTGAATAAATTCCTCAAATGCAAAATTGTACATCAAACATTTACAAGAATTCAGTCAGACAAGCCAAAACAACGTTTAGTTACACTCCCACCACTACTACCCTTGCCATTGTTATACCAATCACCTTGCCATTTCCAAACAACATCCTCCATTGCCGGCCTTACCTCTTCCTCCATCAACCTCCCATACTCGACACAATCCCCCGACCACCGCGAAAACTCCACCACCTTAATCTCTGGTGACACATCAAACACTCGCACTGAAATGACCATCTTACCCTTCCTTCCCACCTCCTCTCCTTTCATTACAATCCTTACTACCCCCTTTTCCTTACACACATTATAATTCAAACCCTTAGCCAAATCTTCCACTTTATTCACAAGACTCATTGTTGAACAATTTGTCACGAAAGTCGTACCTAATCTCCTCTTCTTCGTCTCAAATAAGCTCGATAAATCCAACCCTGAAGCCATCAGTTGTATAAAATCAAATGCATTGAAAGAAACACTTGGAATCGAACACCTCGAACCCTCCAATTGACTTGAACCATAGGGATGATGATACCCTTTTGTAAACCAAGGGGTACTAATTATTTCCAACATTGTAATTCTTTCACTTGGTTTCGCCATTAACATCTTATGTACCAATCCCTTAATATCCTTAGGAAAATCCGATGGAAATTCGTACTTACCAACTCGAATTTTCCACATCATTCTCATCCGATTTTCATCTTGAAATGGAGGGTAACCGGCAATCAATGCAAATAAAATCACCCCACACGACCAAATATCCGATTTTTTCCCATCATACCCTTCACCTTTTACAATTTCCGGAGCCATATAGGCAAATGCACCACAAGGAGTGTACAAAAGTCCATTAGACTTTTCGCAGTCTCCTCCTGGTAATGTTGCTAACCCGAAATCAGCCAATTTTAAATTCTCTCCACTGGAGTCTAATAAAATATTTTCCAGTTTAAGGTCACGATGACATACACCGCGACTATGGCAAAAGTCGACAGCTGTGATAAGTTGTTGGAATAACTTCCTAGCCAAGTTTTCTTCCAGCTTTCCTCCATGTAATACCTTGGTATACAAGTCACCACCTCCTACATACTCCATGACCAAGTATATGGTAGATTTTGTTGCCATGACTTCTTTGAGGTCAACAATGTAAGGATGTTTGACGAGGGGCATAACCGAGATTTCCCTCTTGACTTGCTCCGACATCCCCTGTTTCTTCACTTCATCCTTGCTGATCGCTTTGATTGCGACTGTTTCACCGGTTGAAATATGCCTTGACTTGTATACTTTTCCGAAATTGCCCTCCCCTAGGAGCTTTCCTAGCTCATACTTGCCAAATAAGACTTTCCCTTCCATTATAACTTAACAAAAACCCAAAACTCGGCGACAAGTAGTCAACAAGCTAAGTAGGGTTTGATTTAAGGAGGTTCAGATGTACGCAACTGATCAATGATAACCCATTTTAGTCGAAAATGGGTTATTAGATTGCGTTAAATCGACCAAAAAAGAGGAAAATTGAGGTAGATAAAATCGAAAAGAGAAATCAAAGTGTCCTGAATCCAATGGAACAGGAGCACCTTGATTTTTCATCAAATGTTCATGAGGTCTAAACAAATATAAAGGGAACAATTATGGGTGCATGATGTTACATGAAATATTTAAAATTATTATATGGTGGTAATCTTATCCAAAAGGAAAATTTCAATTGATATTACAAAAATATGATGTGGTAGTTGTTATATTTTAATGAATTTATTAATTAATTTATTAATGGATTTGGTATTAAGAGGTCCATGTTTGCTGGATTGATATGTATGTTTAATGAATAATGTCCCTTTGTTTGCAAATAGCCAATATGTTTGGTTATCTTGTGAAGATGACCTTTATTCGTCTCTTGGACTACGATAAGAGAATCCACGTCCGTTATCTTTTAATCAGATGTGTATCATGTATAAATCTTGTAAGGTATTCGTAATCATAAGATCAAAAAATCACGTATATCATGTCAGTCACTCTACTTTTAGCCGGAAGCTTTTTTTTTTTTTTTTTTTTTGATGACGAGGGGTTTAGTCCCCCGGGCCCATGAATTCCCGCGCCACCTCATGGACCAGGTAAACCACCCCTATCACAACGGGGGCCGCAGTGGCCATGTCTCATGCTCTAGTGAGCCTCGAACCTGGGACCTCGCAGTTCATGCTTTGCATGCTTTGAGGTTTCCCCAGAGCACCACTAGGCCATGAGCACATGGTTAGCCGGAAACTTACTTACACATAAATCGATTGAATCAAGTCATATAGGCAAAACAAGCGTTGGTTCGGAAATCGGAATATTAATCTTATGTACACCTGAGAATAATATGTGAAATTCTAATTGTCGAATGATGTATGTGGTGTCCACTAAGTCAATCCTTGGAGTAATAGATCGTGGATGTCATTTGTGGAAAAGTTATGAGAAAGTGAGTCATTTAATTTATAATTTTCATAATGTAGAAGTAATTTTCGATGTATGTATGTCCATTTTAGAGTGAAAATTGTTCAAAGTAAAAACTAGTCTTTAGGTAAAAAACAGACGAAAGGCAAAGAAAAATATAAATATTGTAAAATGCTGGCTGTGGGGTTCGAACCCACGCGCACTTATGTGCAGCAGATCTTAAGTCTGCCCCCTTAACCACTCGGGCAAACCAGCTTGTTGTTTTGTTTGACCACGTAAACATATTTAATACATACAAACATTTTTTACCTATTAATCTACCGCGATGGACTCGGTGATAATAGCTTGGCCAAATTTTTTACGAGTTTAAATTATGTTACTCATTATGTATTTGTTGTACACAAATTCTCATTTGTGACGGACACTATCCGTCACAAATGAGTGACGGATACCATATTCTCTCACAAAATACTCATCAAGGGTGAGTGAAGAAGCACATGGAGGTGTCCAGCTTGTCCCCTCTACCCATTTCCTCTCACAAAATACCCGTCGCAAGATCCGACCCGTCGCAAGCAAGACCTACTGGTTGTTGTATTGGTCTCTCGGTCAGTTGGTCTATTTTTTATGTATATAAGCTCGGGTTTTTATACTTGGTTGTACAATGCTTATGGTACAACCAGATTTATAATCCTATTTGTGCTACTCACTAGCGCCTTAAAAATACAAGAGAAAATTAATAGGTAACTTAAGACATTTGTTTCACGGCTTGGTAAAATGTAATAAAATTCATCGGTGTAGAGGAAGAAGATACGTATTTGACCGATATTTTTACATAGTTTATTTTCGCACTACACTTTTACTCAATACAGTACCTTTTTCCGCAAATTTTTCATTTGTTTGCCCTTCACTCAAAAAACAGTAAACCTAAATCTCTCTCTTTTTTTCCTCTACACTAACATTGAAACCTTAACAATCTTCAACCAGAATAAATTTTTGAATTATGAACGATTATTCAAGTGGCGAACATGTAATTTATCCGTTAATCTTATATTACTTATTCATTTGAATATTTTTTGTAATTTAGTTTCTTTTTTAATTAGGGTTTAGGGTGTAACTTAATTAAGATGTACTATGGCGGGTTTATTGGTGTTCATTACGGCTGCCAGCAGTTCGCCGGTGGTTAGCCGATGCTAAAGGACCAATATGCCAATATGGGGGTGAAGAGGGCAGTCGTGTACTAAAAAATGACGCAGTACAAAGACGTAGTACGGGTTACTACTTTGAGTAAATTACAAACTAAAAAAAAAGGAAAAAAATAAATATTAGTAGAGCCGTGTACTAACTCAACAAACCAAATATAATTGTATATTGTAGTACGTACATCAACGGCCGGCCACTAACCGTCAGCCATTCACCGCCGGCAACACCGTCATCACCCCAGCCGCTTCATCACCACCGAGTCATCACTACGTCGCATTTCCCCTCTCCCGACGCACAACAGTCTCATATATTTCGAGATCTACACTGTACTATACTCGTTATCGTAAATTTCGAGATGAATTGATATGAATCGATACGGGAATTGATATGAATAATGAATTGATAAGGGAATTGATATGAATAATGAATTGATATGAATTGAAATTGGGTTTGAGATTTGAAATAGGAGAAAATTTTGATATGAATTGATATTTTGACATTATAGAGAAAACAATAGAGAGATGTTAGGAAGAGAAAATGAAAGGGAAAATAGAAGGGGTAAAATTGTCATTAGTGTACTGCGTTGAGTAAAATGTGTACTGCGTTGAGTAAAATCAGGACCCTTTTTATTGCAGTCCGTGGATGATACATCGGAGGTATTACCTCCAAGGGTATAAGAGTCCGTTCACCTATTTTTTTTTATTAAAAAAAAAAAACAATTAAACAATACGGCACTTATGTAGCAAGAAGTAGTTACTGTTGAACAAAACACTCCATTTCCATAAACCTCTCATTTTATTTTCCATCAAATCCAACTCAAAAGCTACAAAATCAAGTTTCGATTATTATTGAAAACATCGATGGTAGAGGTTTCAACAAATCTGATGCAATTATTATCGATTGACGGCATGCAAATGACGGACTCATCATCAATTGATCAGCAAATGGGCGATGCATCATCAATTGAAACCGAGATTGGAGTAGAAGCAGGCGTAAATCAGAATTCACCTAAACTAGGTATATGTTATACTGTAATTATTTTGAAATTTTGTGTTAATTTATGCTCCTGCACCCAATTAATTGTTATTAGATCATTAGAGTGCGATGATGATGATTATGATGATGATGATAATGATGATGTTGTTGTTATGTCGCTGATGTTATGTATTATGGATGTCGGTAATTTCACAGTTGATAGCGTAAGGCGATGTAATAGTGAATAAAATCAGTCTACTCAGGAAGTTTAAGACAATGCTCAAAAACTGATGTTGCTCAGAAAGTTCAATTATGGTGTTCAAAAAGTCTGTTAATATGTCCATTGAATCTCTAAATGATAAAAAAGCGAGTTATGTATAGCTCGATATCTAGAATGTCAAAAAATAGCAACTGATGGTCAAAAATTTTGGGCAAATGATGGTTTATTGTGCCATGTAGTACCAGGGTTGTCTTAGTTTAACTTTATAGTGTACAGATCAAAAATTCAGTTTGCTTAGGAAGTATTCCACAATGCTCAAAAACTTTACCGACTATGCTCAAAAACTCTTGTCAAATGCTCAAAAAGCGATTTATGTGTATCTCGAAAACTTGAAACTCAGGAAACTCAATGACAATGCTCAGAAACTCAATGACAATGCTCAAAAAAGACTCAATAATAATGCTCAGAAGACTTAATGACAATGCTCAAAAACGACTGGTCAAATGCTGAGATGCGATATATAACTTGAAATTTGGAAGCTCAGAAACTTAAAGCTAATGCTCAAAAGTTCTGGTGAATTTGATACTCGGAAACTATCAGCTAATGCTCAGAAACTTTATGGCCTTGCTCAAATTATTTTTAATGTAGCTCGAAAAGTTTGATATGCAATTGATGTTTAGTCTATTAACAAATTACATCGAGTACTATATTTTCAGATTCTAAAGGTGAAGAGATATGGGTCGAGGCTGAGGAATCTGAATTGTTTGGACTTACAATTGATACCGAGGGTGATGCTTACAGAGCATATTGCAGATATTCATATATGAAGTGCTTGGACTTACATTTGATAACGATGGACTAAAGATGCGAAGCCGAAAGAGGATTTAGCTGAAGGCTCAAGGGGAAGGGAGATGATAGCAGGCCCTGTTTGGAGGCTTGACATGCATCGCCAATTTCATAAGCTCGTCATTGCTAGTGCTGATAATGACACAACAAGAGGTATTGTTAAAAATTGCTTTGAACACGCGAAAGCAGAAGTAGAAGCTACATTGGGTGGGATTGATGTTTCAGATATGGAAGGGGGCGATGTAGATGTAATTCAAAATCCAAAGGGAAAAACGAAGAAGGGTGAAAAATTTGCTAGAAAGAGGAGCATTATAGATATTGAAACAAGTCGAGCTCGCGGGAAACACAAGGCTGCTGCAACTCGTGCTCTGAAAAAAGCTACTGTTAATATTGTTGTAGAGGACGATGTTGCTAGATATGGAGGCAATAATGTCCCTTCGCACGTAGGACTTCGTGAGATAGTAATGGGTTCATAAGATTAGCTTTTAATTTTTTTTTTAAAAAGAGTATCATGTGAACCATTTTATTGTAGGACGACATTACGTTTTGTTACATAAGACATTATGTTTTAATTATTCTTTTGCTCATGAAGTTTACAGAGATGCTCGATATATTTACAAATGTGCTCGTAATAACCTGGCCATTATTTATGTTCTTCATTCTAATACATGTATTATCGTTCTTACAAATTAGA
>JAGPOY010001470.1:18817-33941 GCA_018983105.1 Silene uniflora
TTCCAATTATCATATTATAGTGGAATATTGGCGGGATACCGACTCCCCCCGCGGTTGTTTCCCACATTGGGTTTTCCGCGTCACCAAAATCTCTTGTGTCATTATCTCTTTATTTCGCTCTTACATTATTTACATCATTAATTCATCACAAATCGTACGTAATTCATCCCCCCAAATACGAGGCTAATAAGATAGGTCACTTTACCCCTCAAAAGACAATATATTAGGTTTTGACAGTTTCTAACCAAAACAACGATACTTCGTATCCGTGTCCGAGTAACATAGCTCAAACATTACATTTTGTGATACTGTTCTATTTACCAACCAAATATCCAATTATATTTTATTACAATCCTATTTATTGAGCAAGGCAGGGCCGTACTTCAAGGTCATACGACTAAACTGAGAAGTGCCTGGACAAGTCCTTGAACCTCGGACAATTCTATGTCTCTATGCTCGCACACAAAATAGCCACTGTTGAACATGTAAACCTTGGTCATAAAATTTTCAACTGTCTTATTTAATATGGGTTCAAGTGACCACACCCCACTACGCTACTCTAACTACATGTCTCAGAGATTCTATATGTAAGACGGATTCATAGGAGACTAACCGGAATAATAGTGAACCCTTGTTAAGTTTGTTCAGCAGTTTCTCTTCTGTGAGCTTGTAGTCTCTCTTTCCACTTCTTGCTCTCTTCAAAATTAGCCTTTCGCTTTACAGCTTTCTGAGAAGAACAATCAACAATTCTGAATGTTTTTAGTAGTGCACAAAGAGGCTCAGGAATACCATACTAAAATGAACAAAGAGCACATCAAATAAGAGAATAAGCATTGTTACCTCTTGCCTAAAGCAACGGTCAAGCTTAATTTTAAGTTCTGTGCAGCTACCAAAAAACTTGCCATATGGGTGTTCCGCATGACATTTCTGGAATTCCTCAATTATCTGCAAAGCAGACCCGACAGCATCATGACTATCATTGATCTCTTAAAACAATAATTAGACAACGGAACAAATAAGTGTAAAAATATAGGTCAAAGCATAACTTGATCATTAATGGTTAGTAGTTACAACTTACAACAATCTCCTTCCAAAAGAAAACAGCAACAGATCACATCTAACTAACTAATATGGCACAAGTTTGAATGAACGGGGAGCTGATCCTCTATCCCATTCCGTGTCTCATGCTCCGTCCAATAATCTTCTTTTAACAAATTATAAACTTGACATAATTTACAGGAGTACATTATATAGTTATACGGAGTATATGCTAAAGCGTGTTGTGTCGAGAAGAGAACAAGAGATGAGAAACATAGATGCGACAGAGTTGGTGCTCTAGAATAGTATGTCAAGACAAGGGCGGATGTCAATCATAATTGCCCTAAAATACAAAAATGAGAGGAGATGAAGAAAAAACAAGATAGAAATGAAGAGAACAAAAAAAAAGCTATTTTGATAACTCATGCTCTGTTCTTTAATACTTTGAGTCAGGGTTTTCTGTTTTCAGTAAACTTGAAGTGGTTTCTGTTTTTTATTTCTCATCCTCGATGAACTGATTTTAATCACTTAAGTCTAGTAGTTCATTCTAGTAACTTAACGGATGTCCGCTCTTGAAGCCATTGTCACCTCTTCAGTCTCTGCCGACTCACCATTATCAATGTTGTGTTTCCTTTGACTGTTATATCAAGATCTTCTGAATCAATCCCAAAACTTGATAAAACTCATGGTATAATGAATTGAAATGCGACAAAGTACCATTGCCTCAACCTGTCACTTGAATCCCTCAATTCCCCATCCCTTCCCACCTTTCTCTACATCTATTCACATTATAACCTATGAAAATTTTGGTGCTTCACCTTCAGGCTTCAGTAGATGTCTACAAATGCTGCCACAGGGACAGTAAAGAAAGGAAAGGGAAGGGAATTCCTAATCACATTTATAAAACAGCTCCGAAAAAAATTTAGGTATGCTACGAAGATGAAAACATCAAAGACATTTCCGAATGCAGCTTAAGTTAAAACATCATGTAGCTACCTATTTTCTTGACAATCATCACCCCCGGTTTAATCAGTTTTATTCTATGTTTCAGTTTGGGTCACAAAATATACAATAGTACTCCCTCTGTCCCGGTCATTTGTTGTCTTTTTCCATTTTAGGGTGTCTCAGTCAATTGTTGTCATTTCTATTTTAAGAATGAACTTGATGAGTACAATTTGGTCAACTTGTCATTTAGTAATTGGCCCACTCGTTTTTCTTTGGTCTTTGTGCAAAAACCAAAGAACAATTGACTGGGGAGGGAGTACATAATACAAAAAAGAAAGAAGCCAAACTAAGGCATGTGACATAAGACTAGAGAGAAAGCTGTAAAAGCAAAGGGATCGAACTTACTTCAACGCACATTGGATGTCTGTGTAACGTCAAAGGTGGATGCATCTTCTATAAGCTAGAAATTTAAAAAAAAATCACATTTATTGGTATAGAAGATCTTTGTTAAGAAAACTGAAATTGATAGTAACCAGAATAGTGACGATGACGAACCTTCGACGGTGATTTCACTTGAACAAATAGAGGACTCTAAGAATCCCCAGATAATGAGTGTTGAGACCTGGAAATCCCCTGACAACGAGTGTTGAGACCTGGAGAGGCAAAAGCACCTGAGCACCATAAAATAATAATTAACTTTCCAAAATAGAATACATCTTCTTGCGGGGTGGTAGGTAGAAAGAAGAGGCGAGGGAGCTCTGGGAGGAATCATTACCTCCGCTTGGAGGTAATACATTCTCCCTTAATGAAGGAACTATTACACTATCATCCTCATTTCTAATTTAATATCCCCATCTTTCCCAACTATCATCGCTCTCCTCCATTTTCTAGTTCATTTAAGTTCTATTATCCCCTTACGGCCTTACCAATTACCTCCGTTCCAAGCAAAGCAAACTCTAAAAAGTACTACCGCCTAGTCGGAGCAAAGGGATAGTCTTACAAGTGGGCGGCGATCAAATTCAATTAAACGCGATAAGATCATTCAAACAGCAATCAAATCAATTTCAAAACTAAGTCCCACTTGATAAACACAGCTATTAGTGTATCTGGTTTATCATCAAATCACAATTTCCTAATCTTGGAAACAATACAAACACACCAAACTATCACTAAACTTATGCAAGTCTTACCACATTCACACAAAAATAAAATGAAATTTCAGCAATAATTAATCACGAAATAGAGTAGAGCGTAGAGAGATAGAAGGATTAATGAGAAAGGAGAAAATATGGCAATTTCATCAAATTATTAATCAACAAAATAAATAAACGGAATACAAAAGAATGTTGTTAAGCATTTGAATACAACAACAATAACTCAACAGATTGAGAGCGAGATAGATAGGGTTGGAATCTGTATTAAATTTCCACAAATTCTTACTTGTGACGGACAAAATCAATTTCACAACCTACTCGATTTAAAGAGTTAAACTACAGCAAGCACAAATTTAACTCCCTAACTCAAGCTAGAAGATATGATTAAGGCCTAAACTACAGCAAGCACAAGTTTAGTCCTTAACCTACACGATTTGGAGAGCTTAAATACAGCAAGCACAGATTAACCTCCCTTAATCGCCGTGGGTATTTAATCAACTCCCAAGGACTCACTAAGCCCAACTCACAACTAAGCCATTTGCTTAAATTGATAAGATTTTATTTTTTTTGAGTTTAAACTCAATCTTTTTCATTTCACAAAATCTGATTTTTTACAAGGGTTGGAGCTCCTTAAAAAGAGTCACATAATGCATTTAAACCATTCATCTAAAAGCTACATCTAAGGGTTACAATTTAAAGAGAAAATGGACAAAACAACAAGTTGAATATTACACCTAAAAGCTAAACATATGAGTCCAAAATGGCCAGCTCCTTGGCAGCATGGGCAGCAGCTTTGGACGTCCTTTTGGGGCTGCAAAGTTGTTGCTCTAGGTCCCTTACTTGCTTGGCATCTTGCTTGTACAAAAGGGGGTCATTTGGTGTCTATTTTCCTTGTTAATTTGCATTTGTGGTCATCCTTTTCTCTTGAAAAATCTGGCTGCCAAGTCTCAATTATTTGGCCAGCTATTCTCGGTCCAAATGTGTTCATCATTAAGCTCAAGAAATGCGCCCTTGTTAAGCCAAAATGATAAGGACTTAAAACGGGAATTGAACACTTGTACGGACTGTTTATTTCGAGCTCAACAAAATGATAGACCCCCCTTATTTCTCTGCAACACTCTCCTTGTTAAAAGAAATTTGTCCTCAAATTTCGTTTGTGTAAAAAAGAAAGGAAAAAAGGAACAAAACAATTTCAGAAAAAGTAAAAGGACGGATGATAAAAGAGACAATAGCAAGAGCGATTTCTAATCACAGCAAGCACAGATTTAGAATTCGCTTGCTAACTATCCTTATCCAAGGCACTACAACAAGCACAAGTGCCCTTAACAAGCATCGGATAGTACCTTCAAACAAAGCAAAGCACATGTTTAAAAAGGAAGCTCCATTTAACAACCATAACCTCTCGTTTTCCAAGACCGTCTTGATTTAAGAAAATGCAAGAGCCTGGCGCTGATATACCAATTAAGTACCTGTTGGTGAGTTTCATTTTCAAATGGCTGCCAAGCAAGTAAGGGACCAAGAGCAACAACTTTGCAGCCCCAAAAGGACGTCCAAAGCTGCTGCTCATGCTGCCAAGGAGCTGGCCATTTTGGACTCATATGTTTAGCTTTTAGGTGTAATATTCAACTTGTTGTTTTGTCCATTTCCTCTTTAAATTGTAACCCTTAGATGTAGCTTTTAGATGGATGGTTTAGATGCATTATGTGACTCTATTTAAGGAGCTCCAACCCTTGTAAGAAATCAGATTTTGTGAAATGAAAAAGATTGAGTTTAAACTCAAAAAAAATGAAATCTTATCAATTTAAGCAAATGGCTTAGTTGTGAGTTGGGCTTAGTGACTCCTTGGGAGTTGATTAAGTACCCACGGCGATTAAGGGAGGTTAATCTGTGCTTGCTGTGATAAAGCTCTCCAAATCGTGTAGGTTAAGGACTAAACTTGTGCTTGCTGTAGTTTAGGCCTTAATCATATCTTTTAGCTTGAGTTAGGGAGTTAAACTTGTGCTTGCTGTAGTTTAACTCTTTAAATCGAGTAGGTTGTGAAATTGATTTCCATGTGCTTGCTTTGGGATTAATTTCACAATCATATCAGAGCCTTTTGAAGAAGGGGGGGTGTTGCAGCAGAAGCTCCTAGCCATGGCCAAGACATTTCCAGTGATGGCCTAGGTCAGGGAAGCCACAGCTTAGTCATAGCCAGCCATGGCCTCAATTCTGCTAGTAATAGCTAGGCCAAGCCAAGCAATGATCAAGCCAGACCAGGCCATGACCGAGCCATAGCAGGCCACAGCTTTGGAAATTACAGCAATGATCAGGCCAGCCTGTTTTCCAGCTCAGAAGAGCCAGGCCACTCAAGCCAAGACCAAGCCAAGACCCAACTGCCACCATGGCTAGCTGAGTCACCCTATTTCTGAGTCCAAGCAGATTACCAAGGAGCCAGCCAAAGTCCATACAAGATTGTTAACCACAGAATTCAAACTGAACCATGTTGCAGAAGAGGACAAGACTGCTTTATGGAAAGTAAATTGTCATTTCTGGCCAAACAAAGAAGGAGCCTTGCATAAGACCTTGAGCATGGATATGCCTAGTTTCAGTTAGCACCTCACAACTAGAGTACAAGCCACAGCTCGAGGCAACACAAGCAGCCAAGCCAAACAGCTACCTGTCCCTGTCAACTTGCATTGCTTTTGTTCTTGCTCAGTTTGAATTTATTTCATCTTGTCCCAGTTTGTAAAATATTTATTTACGTTTTATGTAATTCCTAGAAGGAATCCTGGCCCTTGGATGTAATATTTTAGGTTTCCTAAAGCATGTAAGCCAACCCTAAGCAAGCCTATATAAGGACCTTGCCTTAGTCTGTTTTATTCAGATTTTGATTAATGAAAACCTGAGATTTCTCTCATTGCAAATCTTTATTCTTACAAAAGTTAAGAGTCAAGTCAGGCTTAATAATACTCTCTAGTATTGATTAAGTACATGTTGGTGAGTTTCATTTTCAATCCTGTGCTTGCTATGGCGATTTTCCCCTAATTTGATTATTACGACTGTCTTTTGTGAAACAACCGTCATCCAAATTTTAAGTTAACCCGTCATAAATTTACTAGTTCTGATCACTGTCCAATTTCAATTAATCTTATTAATTAATTCGATTGCTAAAAACGTCCCGGCTTTTCGTTTTAAGGTAATGTGGATTCGTCGAAAGGACTTTGATTGTTTGGTTAAAAAATGTTGGCAACAACAATTTAAAGGCTCTTACATGTTTTGTCTAATGCAAAGATGCAAATTTTTGAAAAATAAAGCGAAAGTATGGAATCAATCTACCTTTAGTAATATTTTCAGACAACTGACTCAAGTTGAGAATAAACTCAATAATATTCAAAATAACCTTAAATGCTAGCTATTATGTGAGTCTTATTAACGCTCAATTTCGATGGCTAGCGAAAAGAGAAGCTCTCCTAGACAATAGACGTATTTATTGGCAACAGAAAGCAAAAATCAATAAAGCTAACTTTGGAGATTGTAATTCGAGATATTTCCAAAATTATGCTACTATTAGAAAACATCGTAATGCTTTAAATAGTTTCACAAATAAAATGCTATTCATATTTCGGATCATGCTCTTATTAGAAAACAAATAACCACATAATTCAATGAAAGATATATTTCTGATCCTTTGTGTTCTTTCAACAAGAACGAAGATTTTAAGTCTATTTCTAACTTAATTTCTGATGAGGATAATGTGTTCCTCACTAGTCCTGTGAGCGAAGAGGAAGTTAAAACAACTGTTTTTGAACTACCTGCAGATAAAACGCCAGGACCAGATGGTTTCCCACCGATTTTCTTTCAGAAATACTGGAAAATTGTTGGACATTCGGTTGTTAAAGTCGTTCTAGCTTTCTTCCATTCAGGAAAGATTCTTAAAGAAATTAACCACACTTTCTTAGCATTAATTCCTAAAATCGATAATCCCTTCACAGCTATCCATTTTAGACCTATTAGTTTATGCTCTACTATTTATAAAATCATAATAGCAAAAATCTTAGCTAATCGTTTAAAAGTTATTTGAACAAAATCATCCATCCTTTTCAAGGCGCTTTCACACCTTATTGTTTAATTTAGGATAACATTCTTCTAGCACATGAGATCTTTAACTCCTTTAAACGTAAGAGTGGTAAAGGAGGTTGGATTGCAATTAAACTCGACATGGAAAAAGTATATGATAGATTAGAATGGAACTAAATTAAGGAAACTTTTACTCAATTAGGTTTTAGTCATATCTGGATTTGGTGGATTATGGAATGTATTAAAACAGTTTCTTATTCTGTTCTTGTCAATGGATCCCCGGGGGAGATATTTTTCCCGTGTAGAGGGATTCGTCAAGGGGATCCCCTTTCGCCTTATATTTTTAGGGATATTCTACATGGTACCCCTTAACTATTCGAGTTTCTACGTGGTACCCCTATACGTTTTAAAACATACATGGTACCCATAACTATTGTCATTATCACTAAGTATACCCCTAAACTTTATTTTCCGTCAATTAAACTCAATTTTAGGCGTTAAGTGATGACTTGGACGCATAACCAAGCTTGTCATTTATTATCCAGTGACAAATGAACTCTATTAAGTTCAATATCCATCTTGATCCTAATATATGGGCTACAAAATTTTAGACGGAAAATTTATTGATCCAATGCCAAATTATCACGTTCATAGATGCATATTGAGCCTAATAGACTCCCTATGTCATGAGATGATAAATGACAAGCTTGGTTATGCGTCCAAGTAAGCACTTAACGCCTAAAACTGGGTTTAATTGAGGGAAAATAAAGTTTAGGGGTACACTTAGTGATAATCAATCAATCAATCAATACTATATATTAATTTCAGAAACCAAGGGACTTCAATGCAGTTAAATAAATCTATACAAATTAATTATACTATATAGTTTTTAATCATAGTGTTGTGTGATGGACCTGAACAAGGGACTTCAATGTAATATTATATAGTTTTGGTTAAAGTATAAATTTAGAGAAATCATAATATGATGTTTTTCCTTAAAATAAACATGTCACACTTATGGTATTAATTAGTATAGAGAAGAAATTTGACATACACGAATATAATATAAGTACGTTATATTTTGGTAATTATTAAAAGCTAAATAAATTAAGCTAGATTTCTAAAAAAAAAATATAAATTCCATAATTATTTTGATTTGTAATTTAATTAGTAAATAATAATGATTATTACTCTTAAATAATATTCAAATCTAATATTTCAGATTTATATAAGTCTAATATAACTAGATAATCAACTAATATGATAGTAAATTTGTAACTACCTATGTAAGTAGTAAAAACAACAATAATAGAAACGAGAGTAGTGAAAGAAAAAATAATAGCAGTAACGGGAGTAGTAAAATTAATAGTAATAATGAATGCGGGAGTAGTGAAAGAAAAAATAATGACGGGGGGAGAAGTGAAAGTAATAGTAGTCACAACACATGTAATGAACGTAATAGTATTAACCAGGGATGTAGTGAAAGTAATAATATTAACAGCGGGTGATGCGTGCCTTTTTCATACATTTATTCTATTCATTTTGCACGCATTTCTATGCTTATTTAGTAGCGACGAGCTACTATTCTCCCATGAATTGTCTACTTTGGGTTTCTTTTATTATTTGCAGGTATGAACCGGAAAGGAGCAAAATCAAGCTTAACACATGTCCCTATGCATGCATTTAGGAGATGAGTTGCGTCGGAGCTTGGAAACTACCATTTTGAGATGCGCGTAGAAGTAAGGAAGTTTATCGAGCAAAAGAAGAGCTTCACGCCGCTAGTGCCTACTTTGAAGAGCCATAACTTGAGTTCTACAATATATAATCAAGTGATTCAAGTTTGAGGTGAAAGCTTATCCTCTTAGCTTTCCAACGCCGCAAAAATCGCTTGATTACGACAAGTAACAAAGAAGTGGCAGCCGTTTGAAATTCAGTGCGCATTGCAAGAATAACGAGCTGAAGAAAAGTCGATCGACTGGTCAATTTAGTCGATCGACTATTACTATTCACTGCCCGAGATTTTTAATTCTAATTATCTCGGACCGTTTGTTTCGTGTTTAATAATTCACTCTTATTATTTAAGAGGAACTCAGCACACTTATTAGGGCATCAAATTCTTAGCAAAGAACTCTCGTACTTTATTTTAGCATTCTATTCTACGGATCTAAAGTTGTAATTTTTCCACAGTTTTTATTCGGAAAACTAATCTTTCTTCGTTATTCATTTAATTTCTTGTTCTTATTGTAATACCTCGTTTCATAAGGACTCGTTGACCGTCCATTGACCATAGGGACCCTGAGTAAGACCGGACACAGGACTAAGAGGTTAGACACTACACTAAGAGAGACGAGAGTTAGAATCCAACGTTGTAGCCACTACTCGACCGAGCACACACTACTCGGCCGAGCAGTACATTACTCGGCCGAGTACTCCGTCGGCAGCCCGAGTTTTTATAATTGAAAGACTCGACCATAAAATCATTTCATTCATAACACCAACGCAATTTAGAACCCTAACTCTATCTCTACCATGCCTCCCACCTTCCATCACCTTTTCTTAACCTTTGGAATCCACCACAAGAGGAGACCGCATCTAGGACCACGTCGGGACAAGGGTAACGTCGCGTAATAAGGTAAGTCTCTTGACCTAGATCTTCTCCCTGTGTTTGGTGACGGTAGACTAGATGTAGTGAACCTATGGGCTGTTGTTGTAGGACCAATCTTGACGGGATTGTGGGGATGCTAGACTTGGATGGTTATGAGTCCCGCGGCCATGTGGTGAGACACCATTAAAGTAGCTTCGCTTACTCGGTATGTTTGTTCAACTAGACTCACCTGTTTGTTCAACAACTTATTTTCTATCCTCATATGCGATATTTCCCTCGTTTACGACCTTCTACTGCATATACTTGTGGTCTTTTCAATCACCTTAACGGCAAACTTCGAGGACGAAGTTTCTTTTAAGTGGGGTAGAGACCGTCCGTCGCGGTAAGAAGTGGAATGAAATAAGAAATTATGTAAGTCGTACATGTTAAAGTAAAGTGTAGTTGTTGCTTATTACCTCAAATTTGGAATGTATAGATGTTTGAGATTGTTTGCTTGAGAACGTTTGTTTAAGAATGTTGCTTGACACCTTGAATTAACTGATGCATTCTGTATTGTATGAACCGTCGTATTATGTTTACATTCGTGAAATTTGGATATGGTAAGGAGGTGACGTGTTTTGCTTAATGTATATCACATAATTGTCACATTAGATGTGTTGAGTTACCTAAACGGCTGAGAAAACAAGATGTGAACCCGGAACGGTGCAATACCGGCAGACTATGATACATATGTGGGTACTCGTACGATATTTATGTTCTAAGATCGTTAGGGAACCGTGTTTAGTTCATGGGGGAGTAAAACTTCGGGGACGAAGTTTCTTTTAAGGGGGGAAGACTGTAATACCCCGTTTCATAAGGACTCGTTGACTGACCATTGACCATAGGGACCCCGAGTAAGACCGGACATAGGACTAAGAGGTTAGACACTACACTAAGAGAGACGAGAGTTAGAATCCAACGTTGTAGCCAACCGAGCAGTCCATTACTCGGTCGAGTACACCGTCGGCAGCCCGAGTTTTTATAATTGAAAGACCCGACCATAAAATCATTTCATTCATAACACCAACGCAATTTAGAACCCTAACTATATCTCAACCATGCCTCCCACCTTCCATCACCTTTTCTTAACCTTTGGAATCCACCACAAGAGGAGACCGCATCTAGGACCACGTCGGGACAAGGGTAACGTCGCGTAATAAGGTAAGTTTCTTGATCTAGATCTTCTCCCTGTGTTGGGTGACGGTAGACTAGATGTAGTGAACCTATGGGCTGTTGTTGTAGGACCAATCTTGACGGGATTGCGGGGATGCTAGACTTGGATGGTTATGAGTCCCGCGGCCATGTGGCGAGACGCCATTAAGGTAGGTTCGCCTACTCGGTCTGTAATGTGTTTGCAAGCATAAAACCGTTTGATTAACTGTTGATATGTGACGTATGTATGAGATTCATTGGTTCCGGCTGAAAGGTTGAGGTTGATGTTCCGGCTGAGTGGACCAATATCGGGAGATGGTTCCACGTCCCTAGATCGCTCCTTGCGACTCTCCCGTCGCAAGGAGGATGTGCACATTCAGACTTGGGTAATCGCTTATTCCGATAAGCGGCGGAGGTGGCAAGGCTGCGGTCACTGGCTGTGATAATATGGCCGATACGGCTGGCTGGATTTAGTGTTGATTGTCGTATTGCATTTTGTTACTCGCTAATATTGCATTATGTTACATTAGACTGACCCCGTTGTTGTTGTGTCTTTTGACCTGCTGTGATCCATTGGGGGTGGTGAGCAGTTGGTTGTCAGGTTAGCTTGGTGCTACATTGGGTGGTCGAGCTTCGGAGTCCTGACGGATCGCTAGCTGAGTTGACAGAGTAGAGTCATAGATTAGACGAGTTGTACTTTCTCTTTCGTAGCTTTGTAGTGGTTGTATGTTGTAAAGACTAATAATTTAACTTAAAGTGTCCGCAATTGTTCATTTGATTATTACTACCTCGGATAACCGATATGGTAGCACCTTCATGTGCTGGGGCAGCCCTTTTTAAGGACCCTTGGTACATGGGGGTGTTACACTTATTCCTTTTGTCCTTTTTCAATTGCTTTTTATCATCGTATGCTAGATTACTATTTTTACATATTCGTCATGTTTACTTTAATTAATTCAATCAATATTGTTGTTCCCAATTCCATCATGCGTAGCTAATTTTCCTATGCTAGGATTTAGGGGAGCCACGATTAAGTAATTTTCACATGTTAGGGTTATAGATCTAGCCTTCTATTTTGTCTGATTTGTTAATCGTAGTATATAATTGCGGTTTAATTAGTTAAGTCGATGTAATTAATTGACCATCCTGCTAAGCCTTAACCTAGATCGAGAGATTGGAAAAGGTGATAACTTACCACGAACAATCGACCAACCTAATTGGAGCGAAAGCTAAATTAGACCTCTAGGGTGAATGGTGGACCGAAAGGACCTGTTCTATGCTCATCAGACCGTATTAGTGCTAGTACAAGACCCGGCTTAAGACCGTTTTAGATCGTGGTGAACCGACAATCCTAGCTATTTCTCCCATATATTTTATTATCATCATTTACTGCTTTTATTTACTTATTGTTCAATTAGTTTAGAATCAAAATAATCAACCCCCACTTTGGTTACCCGACAGACTTACTTTAGCAAATAGATATTCTTTCCTCTCTCGATCTCGACTTCCTTACTACATTAGTTAGGCCAGTTAGGTTTATCTTTGATAGGTGTGCGATTTAGCCTGTCAAATTTTGGCGCCGTTGCCGGGGAGGCAATTATTTTCTGTTTGTTTTTGTTTAGTTTTTCTTTTGTCTCATGGAACATCAGTTCCTTGAGACCGTTCTAATGTCTTTCATCCAGTTTCCACAGGGTGAAGATGAATCTTTTGGTACTTACATAGACAGGTTCAAGGAGTGGTTGGATACGCTACATCATGGAAATGTGCCTGCCATTCAGATCTGCTTATCTATTATTCAAGTCGGCACGGTCGAGCTAGATTCAGCTCGGTCGAGCTACTACCTACAGTTCTCAGCAACGTCCAGTTTTCGTAAAACAGACATAACTCACTCGTTTCTTGGTTGTTTTGGGCGTGTGACCTATCCTTAGAATCGTAAGAGGACAAGCTATCACCCCCAATTGGAATCACATCAATATCATTCCTAGAACTCTACTTATAGACGTTTTAAGACAGACTTCCCAAAATTCGACTTTTACAAAACAATCTCTCTTGCCCAAACAACTTAAGCAACCATAAGGGTGGACACAAAACAACTCAAAACCTTAAAAATCATCATGCTAGATGAAAGAAATCATGCCTCTACTATCAAACAACTAAAATATATATACTTCTCAATTCAACACAATTCCACTTCCAACACCAACATACTTTTATGCTCTTATCACATTCACAACATATGAAAACAAAGACAAACACACACAACAAATATCCGACACACCCATGTGACTGATTAGAGGTAGTGAGAGCAAATTGCAGCTTAGTGTGCACCCCAAGCCTTTGTGGTAGCTCCGCACAACTCCTAACTAGGTTCATTTTAATTAAGACACCTATGTTCATTGATTCATTGGTTACAGGTTCCGAGATGGTCGCTCTAATACCACTTTGTTGTGGGTTAATATCCGTATATTGACCCTTTACTTGTAGGACTATAACGAAAATTTACTATGTAAAAAGTACGAGTCATATACGAAATGCAATAGATCGAAATAAGAATTAGAAATAACCTTTGGCCCTGTGCAAATGGCCTAAGATCAGAAATCAACGTAGATTTCCTCCTATAGATTGCACCCAAAACCCGCTTGAGACGATGCCGCGTGTGCTAGAAATGTCCTCCGATTGCCTTGCAATATTGGGAGGACTTTTGTGAGTTTCGCGATGTGAGATCGAGGGAAATGAGAGATACAATTCTCAAAACCCTAGTTTTTAATTAAATGAATGAGTTGATCACAAAATGAGAGAGACCTCTCATTTTGTAGTAGTTCGGCCGAGCATGAGAGTGGAGAGTGGGCTTTGCCCATTCTCTCCTTATTTCGACCCACGCGCTAAAATGTATTCTGCGGTATTTGATTATAAATCGTCTCCGGGTTATTAGATATTAATGTGTCGTCTCAACATTTTGCAGTCGATACATTAATAATGGTCTAATTAGGGGTGAGCAAATTTAGGTCCGGACCGGAAAAATGGACCGGACCGGACCATTTGGTCTGGACCAAACCCGGACCGAATTATTTTGGTCCGGTCCTCGGTCCTCATTTTTTTATGTTTTGGTCTTCGGTCCGGTCCGGTCCAAGACCGGTTAATTTAGGTCCGGACCGAATGGACCAAATTTCATGTTTTTAAAGTTAATCATGAAAATATTATGAATCAAAATAACATTTTATCTTCCAAATACATTATAAATTAGTATTATCAATGATTTTCAGAAAAAAAGTCGTCTAATTATTTATACGCATTTTATTTAGCGGAATTAAAAGGTAATTATCCTATACGAAATAGTAAAACAACTAGTTTTAGGTCCATTTCGGTCCAAGACCGGACCTGACCAAATATTTAGGGTTTGGTCCGGTCCAAGACCGAAAGTTTTAGGTCCGGTCTTTGGTCCATCAAATTTTTATTTTCGGTCTTCGGTCCGGTCCGGTTTGGTCCGTTTCGGTCCGGTCTTGGACCAATTCTCAGCCCTAGGTCTAATAGTAAAAATGACGATATTGTATAATTAACATAATTAATATAACTGCTTATATTAATTTCCCATTTTATACATTTAATTAAATATAACCGTTTATATTTAATTTACGAATTAATCATGTAATTCGCATTAGCTAAAATTATTTAATCAGTATTAAATAATTACATTCACATCACATTGACTAAATTTATAGTCAATAACTCCGACTAATCGCTTAGTCGTATCCAACATAAATGTGACTGTATTTTCATACCTTCACATCTCTCAAACGTGTCCTATAGGTGTGACTTATAGGGACCAGTTGATCAACGCCATCCATATGACAGTAACGTCAAACTTATCTAGCAAGCCAACCGTTACTGATAAACATGGATCAACTGATAATAATACAAAAGTATGCCCTTGTGATCCTTTAAGAGATTTAATAAGTCAGTGCACTAACTGTAGAGGACACCAGCCCCAACAATCTCCCACTTGTCCGTACAAGTGTATGTGCAATGACGTTATCACACTACATGTGGAGGACACCACCTCCAACAAACTCCCACTTGTCCGTACAAGTGTAGGTGCGATAACCGATTCTCATATCCTTTTAAAATTTCTCCCACT
>JAGPOY010001471.1:662-17957 GCA_018983105.1 Silene uniflora
AAAAAAGAGTTTTGCGAATGCTTGCATGGTATTAAGGTGCCAGAGGGTTATTCGTCTAATATTAGAAGCCTTGTTTCGTTGCAGGACCTAAAACTTACTGGTTTAAAGTCACATGACTGTCATACATTGATGCAACAACTACTAGCTGTGGCCATTCGTTCCATTCTACCTCCAAAGGTTCGTCAAGCTATAATTAGATTTTGCTATTTCTTCAAATCAATCAACAGTAAAGTCATTGATATGAAGCGGATTCTTTGCAGGACATCCTTGTCACCAGTCTTTGTGAGTTTGAGATGTATTTTCCTCCCTCATTTTTCACTATTATGGTTCATTTGACTGTCCACCTAGTCCGGGAGGTGTTGTATCTCGGGCCAGTGTATTTGAGATATCAGTACCCATTCGAACGATTGATGAAAGTTTACAAGGATTACACATCTAATAGGTATCGTCCAGAGGGGTGTATTGCTGAGCGAGCAATTATCGATGAAGCTCTTTTGTATTGTTACGCTTACCTCTCCTTGGATGAGTTAATTGGAGCTCCTAGGACTCGTCATAGTGATTGGATGAAGGGAAAAGGTGTAAGGGGTCGTGTTTCTAAGGATATGTCACCTGACATGCGACATAGAGCGTATACATACGTTCTTTTAACGATGATCATGTCCAGCCTTACCGTATGGAACACCAGCGTTACCTTAGGGTTAAACACCCTCATAAGAACGAAAGGTGGTATGCAAATGAGCATAACAAGCAGTTTAGTGATTGGTTTAAGGGTACTATTTACGATGATGACAACCCATTTGATGATTACTCACCCAGACTACGACATCTCGCTTTCGGTCCTGATACTCGTGCAAGTTTTTATAGCGAGTATGCGATCAATGGGTACACTTTCTACACCCGCAGTCAAGATGAGGCGAGCACAATGCAAAACAGTGGAGTTTGCGTAGATTCTGAGGCAATATACTTTGCTGGTTCAAAGGATAAAAATCCTATTTTGGGTACAATGCAATATTATGGAGTTATTGAAGAGATATTGGTTTTAGACTACAAGGATTTTGAGATCCCTCTATTTCGATGCAAGTGGGTTGACAACAACAATGGTGTTAGAAAAGATGATTTAGGATTCACATTAGTAAATTTTGAAAAGGTTGGAAATAAGGACGATCCTTTTATATTAGCGTCACAAAAAAAACAAGTGTTTTATGTTACCGATCATGTGGATAAGAAGTGGTCAGTTGTTCTATCTTGCCATCGCCGAATTCCAGATGAAGAAGACGTCGAATTTGAAGGACTTGATCATAGTGTTATATCCGAATTTGGTAATGGTGTTGAAAATGTTGACATTCCAAACATATATACACAACATGATCATGATGAAGGTATTTGGGTTAATGAAGAGACTAGCAAATCCAAAAAACGTTCCCGACAGCCCTGACAGGGTCAGCTGTTGTATGAACTGTTGTTGTTATTATATGTCAATCGTGTGATTATTGTCATGTAAAGCAAGGGTTTTTTGCCGGGAAAAAACGTACAAAATGAAATATGAAATACAACGGTTCTGGGCTTTAGGCCGTTGTTATTAATTTTAGAAATTTCGTGCTTTTTCTTGGCGGCAAAATCAAACAACGGTATTTCCATATCTGTTTTAAATAATACTCTTCAATTATGGTTTCCTTCAAAACCGTTGTTTGTATGAAACAAAATATAACGGCTTTTCGCATACCGTGTTTATTATTTTCCATTAAACAAACACATGCAAGTGTTGTATCATTCACATATGCTCTGAACTTGACCTCCCCCACATAATATCCTCAAACCACAAGTCGTCGTCGTCGTCGTCATCATCATTGTCATCCCCTTTGGAACCAGCATCATCTCAACTGCCGCCGCCAGATCAACCCGGATTCTCCTCTTTAAGAAGTAATAAACCCTCTTCTCTAGGTATTTTTTTGAGATTATATTTATACATTGTTATTACTGTATTTGTTTATTGATTTCTGCTTTAGATTATGGTCACAAAGCAGAAGAGGAACGATGGAAATGCGTCAGGTGACGACTCAAGTGATGAGAATAATTTGCAACACACAAGGGGTCGAATGCGCCATAGGGTTTCCCTAGAAGCAATAAATTCAAAGAAACATAATCCTTTAAAATGGGATAAAGATGGGCTGCCATATGGTGAGTATGCCGGGTTTTTTGCGAGTTGGATTGGTTGCTGTGTAAGACCGTATGTGCCTCTCGGTACACCGCGTATGATTGATCTGAGTAAAACACGGAATACCATGCTAATTGACAGAATAAAGGTATATACAATGTATAAATGCTTTAGCTAGCTGAAATTAAGTTCCAACTTGATATGTGTATTAGCTGAAATTACCCAAATATGCTCATCATATATGCAGTTAGCTTATGTTGTCCCCGAAAATAATGAAAAGTACCTTAAAAGGAAGACAGCGGAAGCCCTCAGATCCTGGAAGTTAAAGGTTGCTCGGAGTCACTTGTTCAACAAGGAAACCAGGGAGATGAACATGAGACCACCAACAAAGAATTATCCGTATGTCACTCAAGACGATTGGGATAGCTATATCGCTTATAGGCTGTCTGACAAGTTTAAGGTAACCTAATTAATACTTATATAAGTAAAGACGTATACTTAGTTTAGTGTTTGGTCATGCTTACGTTTCTCGATACAATTTGTTTGATGAAGGCTATGAGTAAGAAGAACAAGGAGAACATTTCAAAGAAAAAGACCGTATTTTACGGCTCCCGAGGTGGTTATCGATTGATTAAGGCGAAGCTTTTAAGTACATAATTCTTATAGTCCGTATATATGTTCATAGTAATCATGTATTTGAGTTGATATCTTTCTGTTATTAATGAATTGAAGGCAAAGATTGGCAAATTCAGTCATCACGACGTTTGGGTGGAAGGTCACACACCTAAGAATGCAAAGACTGAAACGGAATATGATAAGAACATCAAACAGAAAATTGTAAGTTTGACTTAATATGTCACTCCTACCACTGGTGGTTGGAGTTGTATAATTTGTGAGTTTAAATGAAATTTTTGTGTATGTAGAGGATCTGTGTGAAGGAGGTAGAGGAAGGAAAATGGAAGTCTCAAGGACGTGATGACATTCTTGCTAGGGCAATTGGCAAAGCAGAGCATCCAGGTCGTGTTAGAGGGGTATCAACGCATGTTGGTATCACACAGTATTTTGAGAAAACTTCTCAGAGGATGATGAGTGGTGATGATTTTAAGAAGATAATCATATAAATACTGTGTTTGATTTAACCTAATTTATAACTACATATGTTGAAAATAATATTTACTACACACACAGGCCACAGCTACGGAAAATGGCCAGGTTGATAATGAGAATGGTTAAAA
This sequence comes from Silene uniflora, assembly GCA_018983105.1. NCBI lineage: Eukaryota > Viridiplantae > Streptophyta > Magnoliopsida > Caryophyllales > Caryophyllaceae > Silene > Silene uniflora. Next base: position 4,053 of record JAGPOY010001471.1, read on the forward strand.
CGGGGGAAAAGCCATCAGAAGAAGAGTTGGATATGGTTGAGGAAGTCATAAAGGATGAAGAGGAGGAGGAGGATGCCTTGTCGGTGGAGGACAAAGAAAACATGGTCATTGATAATGAGGTAACAATAGTTTTTATATACATCTTACAAATAAATGCGTTATATCAGTACGTGTTATATGGACAAGTGTTAATGTACAGAAGGAAGCCGATGAGGACATGGAAAGGGAGAAGGAAGAGGAAGCCGAGGACGTGTCAAAGGATCATTATCAGGATGTTGAAGAGGAAGAGGAAGCCAGGAAGGCTGTGACACAGGATGAGGCGGAGGAAGTTGATGACCAGACCTTCTTCTCAACACCGACAAGGAGAATTTTGGCTTTTGGCGAGGTAGTAGCTGCTAGTTTATAATTATTCATATCATACACGTTTTTTACTTATGAAATTCATTAAAGGTAGTGCATATATGTGTACTAATTGATTAAAGCTGTCGTGAAGGGCGATTGGAAGACGCCTTGTCGTCTCTTCTGTTTAAAGGGGAAAGAGAAAGCTCTTGTTGCCAAAGGATACGTGTTCACTTACGACCGGCTTCAACAAGTTAAGGTTCATGGTATACCCCTTCATCCTGGTTGTCGTAAAGTGGAAGTGTCCCACTTATATAAAAACAAGAATGCGAATGTAAAAGTACCGATCCCTACTGGCGAGGTCACTTACTTGAAAGAAGCCGTAGGTTCTTTTGTGCAATGGCCTGACACCCTCATCAATGTTGTCATCTCCGAGGTTAATTATGACTTGTTCTTTAAATATATTAATTAGGGTACGAATGTTAACATGTCGTACTTACTTGAATCTTTACATTTGCAGGAGCTAAACAAAGTCATTGCGGCAGGTAAAGCGACTAATACTACGCCAACGGCCAAACTCACCGAAAGGCCTACGTCTTCCACAAAAACTACTTCTGCAGCAGACAAGCCTGCTTATGATTCTTATTACGAATCGTGTGAATATAAGCAAAAAATGAAAACTTCTTCGCTGAAGGCTTTGCACAACCTGGCTGCAAGGAAGTCACCTAGAGGGGATGTAGTCATGATTAACATTGAAGAGGAAGTTATGGGCACAGCTGATATAGCTGTACTGGACCCAAAGCAACTGATGGAATTTGTGGACCTCGACAATTTAGGTGTTGTTCACATTTTGATTTGGATGAAGTAAGTTTAATTATTTAATAAAACTAATTAGTCATTTCCATTTACGAATAATGATGTATGTTTAAATTATCAATCACAATAACATTCTTCGTTCCATGTGGCGTAATAGGTGCCTCAATAATCATCTCAATGTGAAGAACTTCCCAATTCACGCCTACGGATTCTTGAGTCCTAATGTGTTCTCTTTGGAAAGAATTCCATACGAAGAACAAGTCAATTGTATCGCTCGTCGGTTGATGTCGACCAAAAAACTATGGCTTGCCCCCTACCATGAGAATATGTGTGTATAGTACGTGATTATTGTAATGAATCACGAATCTATAAAATTATTATTAACAGTTGAATTTCCCAAAATTGAATAGAAAGCATTGGGTGCTACTGGTGATCCAAGTGGAAACAAAAACAGTGTACTGGATTGACTCTTCCGAAGGCAAACCCTCTGACATTATAGTAAAGATGATAACTGAGTAAGTTTACAACCTTTAATAATGTCATTTGTTATTGTATGACTTGAGTCATATATATGTAAAATAATAATGACATGTGTGTGTATATATGAATTAGGGTTTTTGAAGCAAAAAGAGGATTATGTCCACTTGGAAAATTTGAGAGCAGCAACGATCCTAATTTTATCACGTCATTGGTAAGTGTATTCTTAATAATTAAAATCATTTAATTTATGTGATTTATATAAGTCTCTTAAAGCACGATGAGAGGTTAATTAGCCAATTCAGCTGATTTGTGTGAGATTTATATAATAGTCTCCCAAAGCACGAGACGACAAACAATGCGCCTTCTACGTTTGTCAGTCCATGTGGGAGGTTATCAACGGAAAATATTCAAACATTCCGACACGGGTTAGTGTGATTTAAAAACTATTTTAGACGTAAATTGAATTCAATTCCGTATACTCCCCATGTATTCTGTCTATTTTGATTATGTATATTTTGAATTGTAGTTTCCACTCAAAGTCAACAAAGCTCCAAACTATTCGCCAGAGGACATCACCCAGTTGAGAAATATGTGGGCCAGTTATGTTGTTTCAATAGCGGAGTCTCAATAGGTTGCTCATGCTTTATGTACGTGTATATATAGAGCCGTTGTGTATTGGCTTCTTTTGTGTTTTTTGAGGAAGTACTGGATTAGTGCTTTTGATCATCCACTGGTTTGTACTACTGTATAAATGATGGGTTTAATTGATCATTGGGTGTAATATTTTGATACAGTATTGAATTTTTGCAGTGCACATCTGCTGGAATGCTATTATTTCAACAGCTGCTGAAAAAATAGCATTTCAGTGCTGCTGCTGAAAAAATAGCATTCTAGCAGCTGCTAGAAACGCTGCTGAAAAAATAGCATTTCAGCAGCTGCCAGGATTACTTTTTAAAAAAAAAATTATAATAAAGATAACGGTTAAAAAAAAACCGTTGTACATAATATCTTACAACGGTTTTGTTTTGCTTAAGAACCGTTGACAAATGTAATCTACTATTCAAGCTGCCAAAATTAAATGATAACGAAAAATAACCGTTGTCTTATTCTCCATATTTACAACGTTTATTTTTAGAAGAACAACCGTTGTCAAGATTCATCAAATAATGGATAACGGTTAGGATCCGTTGTCAAGTAAGAAATATGACAACGGTTGTTTTTGTAGTAAAGCCGTTGTTAAGGTTACGAAATTGATTACGAAATGATCCGTTATTAAGTATACTGCTTAATAACGGTTTTCCTACCGCGAAATCGTAGTCATAGATAACAAGGACAGCGTTTTGCGCAACGTTATTAATATGTAATAAAACGGTTTCTCAATAGTATACCCGTTGTCGTTAATATATTTAACAACAGTTTTATAACCGTTCTTGAGTTGTTATAACGGTATTATGGTGCGTTATTGTTTTAATATAACGGTTTTTAACCGTGGTATACATTTAACAACCGTCGTTGCAATAACGGTTCCGTGTTTCTATTTAACCACGGTAAATGCGTTATTTGACCGTTATTGGTGGTGATATTTGGCGTAGTGATTGTCTAGTCGTACCATGTCTTGTATGAGTGCTGTAAGGAACGACCTATGTCTTTGGCATAAAAGATTAGGTCACGTAAATGCTAGAACGTTGAACACCCTTAAGCGACTTGACTTAGTCAATGACATTCCTAACATTAAATTTGACTTTAAGGAATTATGTGATGATTGTGCTAGAGGAAAACAAGTAAGAAGCACCTTTAAATCCAAAAAGTTTGTTAGTACAACAAAACCTCTTGAATTACTTCATATTTGGATTTATGTGGAACAATGCGTATTAGAAGTAAATGAGGTAATCATTTTTTATGTATGATTGTTGACGATTTTTCACGATTTGTTCGGCTTTTCTACTTAAGTTCTAAAGATGAAGTATTTGATGAATTTCTAATTTGGTTGAAAAAGGTCCAAAATAAATGTGATAAAAAGCTCATAAACGAGGTAACACAATACTAGCAGCAGCAACAACAACAATGGTTAATCAATTCATTCCACTATACACACATTGGACGAACTGCCCATCTCAACAGGCACCTATCAACCAGTGACCACAGCCTTGTCACCTCAGCCACTCATCGCAACAAGTGAAACCCATGTCATCAATGTGCACATCCTCCTTGTGACGGGAGCAACAAGGAGCGATCAAGGGCATGAAACCATCTTCGGATAATGGCGTCACTCAGCCGGAACATATACAACAATCTGTCACTATCACATACATCGCTGCCATACTCAAACAATTAACCAATTACATATACAACAATCACGCAATCATCTCGTTTATGAAACTGAGTAGGGAAACCCTACCTTTACGCTATCCCGCCTAACAGTTTTGACATCCGTACAATCAAGCATCCACATCGAATCGGTTCTTACAACAACGACCACATACTTTTACTATACTATTATAAGCAACTAATCGAATGACTAAAACTCAGAAACTCACCTTGAAGTATCGCACTACCGACGACGGTCGCTGTCCGACGTGACAATCCTAACGCGGACTACCTTGTCACCCCCCTTTGTATGGTATGGTGAAGCCATAGGATTTGGGTAGAGAGAGATGAGACGTTTAGGGAGAAATTAGGTTTAAAAGGAAAAGGTGGAAATGATGAATGAATGATTCATCCGTCGTAACTTCTTATTATATAAGATCTCGATGTCCAGAGGCAACTCGACCGAGTTAGAGGTTACTCGGCCGAGTTAGAGGTTACTCGGCCGAGTGACACCAACTCGGTCGAGTTACTACTCTACTAGGTCGATTTCTACTATTTGTCTGCACCAACTATCCTTTTGTTATCTCTTTCTAAGGGTCTCAAGTGGTCAAAGTGGTCAAAGAGGTTGGTCAAAGAGTCTCCTAAAAGGACGGGTATTACAACAAGTGGCGGGTTTAACCATCTTATCGACACTTGCATTATTCGGTGTATTCACTGCAAAGCATGACTTATGCAAGTGGGATCTCTCATAGTTTTGGTAAGGTTAAAGGTCACCTTTTCGTCACCGACTTCTAAAGTCAGCATTTCGTTCTCGACATCAATGATCGCCGCAGTGTGTAGGAAAGGTCTTCCTAAGATGATTAGTATTTTGGTATCTTCCGCCTTGTCAACTATCACGAAGTGGACCGGGATGGAGAACTTTACCACTCTCACCAGTACATCCTCTAACACCCCTAGGGTTTTCTTGGTGGACCGGTCCGCTATTTAAAGCATCATACTTGTTTGAGTTCTCCCATCCCAAGCTTCTCGTATACCGAATAACATTACATGTACACTTGCACCAAGGTCACATATATAATGCTTTGTCAATTATGGTGTTGCCAATTGTACATGAAATGGAGAAGCTTCCTGGATCTTTTAGCTTAGGAGGTTAAGTACCTTGTAAAATGGTACACTCACGCACCTCAACAACATTTTCATTACTTGAAATCATCAGGCTCTCAGTCTCTCAGAGTTTGTGCCACTCCTTAGGTGGATAGCATGTGTCGTCTTATGCTTGATAGGCAAATTACCTTGGGGAGGTAATTGTCCTTTTTATCTTTTTGAGCTTGATGAGGCCATTTGGGACATTTGCGTTTCAAGCAGCTTGTAGTGTGCCAAGATATTGTTGATGGTTATATTTTTTGCTTGACTATCTTTGTGCATTTGTACAAAGAAGTCATGTTGGTTCTTTTGCATTTGAAAATCCGCTTTTTGCAACAAAATATTTCAGTTTAGGATACTAAAAATTTCAGTTTAGGTTTCAATTTGGACACTAAAAATTTCAGTTTAGGATTCAAATTTTCCCTTGTTTGGATAATTGTTTGGGTTGAAGGGAAATAACGTCGGAAAATTGAGGGAGGAAATTTCTTTGTTATCTGACAACTCTATTCATTTTCAAGTAGGAATGATTCAGAACTTATCCCTTTTAAAATCCTCTATAGTACAGTTACGACAATAGCTCAAGTTCTTGTGCATTAATGTGAAACGTAAAAGAAAGATGATCGATGTCTTAAGACTTAGGAGAGTCAGGACGATACGAGTAAAGTGAAGGGCAGCAGTTAAGTAGGGTTAATCCATGATGTCGGGTAATATGAATGAATACTTTGCATGATTGTCAACATCTCATGCGAGTCATGCCTACCTAATTGCCCATACTCAATCAATTTGGATTATCATTCATGTCAAGATGTGTGTGACGCGACCTCTTAACAATAATTGCCAAATAATACATGACCATTAGGCTTTAGCTGAGACGTGGAACAACCTATCACTTTAAAACATTTGACTTATTAGTTATTAGCACGCCTGCTCCAGTTGAAAACGTCCTACACCATTACAATAACACAAATCATGTGATAATAAAAATCTTGATAATAAGCGGCTAAACCCAATATCAAACTAGGGCGGCCATAACCCAACTCAAACGAGGATGAAATCTTGGGCGTTGAGAGGAAATTGATGCACGGAGTGCTAGCATCAAGCCATTTCTTTTTTTCCATTTTTGAGGAAAACACAATCGCAAAATCTCATTTCAGACAAGCTTATGTTACCATTTTTTCGGCAGATGTCACCATTTTTAAATTGTACTCCCTCTATCCCGGGCATTTGTTTGCCTTTGGTTTGTCACAAAAACCAAGGAAAAAGGACCCGCGGGATATGTTGTCTGGAATGAGACCTACTGAAACACCATAAGCCAGCCATTCACCAGAACACGTTTAAACTTGAGAAAAGTTCACAACACAGCTGTTTCAAATATTAATTGTTTTTCATATTTAGTGTTCACAGATTCAACCTAAAAGTAACTAAGATTGGTTTGTTCGGAATAACCGATAATTTATTTCTTTTACCAATCATAAACAAAATACTTATCCCATTTGCCAAAGCATTATATATAATACGAATATGCCATAATCACATCCTAGAAATAAGGACGGGGACACACACACCATCTTCACCCATAGCTGGCTGGAACAAGTCCAGCTCACCATAACGCTCCAGGACCCGCATTCTGCAGTCCTCGGCCGCTTGCAGTCCGGTTGAGTATGCACCGTGAACCGAACCAGGGTAATCTACACTTGTTGCCTCCCCCGCAAAAAATAAGTTATCTACTGGGATCCCAAGCTTCTCATACAAATCATGAGGCTTGCCAACTTTATCGTAGCTGTAGGCTCCTAGAGAGTTTATATCAGACCCCCAATGGGATACCAAATACTGAATCTGCGTAGAATAACATGCAGAAATTATTCGATGATCTCATGTTAGTAGAATGTGAGACCAACCCATTAACCTACCTTATTAGTAATTAGTGTAACTACCCACTAACTAGAAAAATAACTAAACCAATTATTTTAATACCGTCATGACTCATGAGACTAGCTAACATGAGATTTCTGTACCACAAGTCCACAATAAACATGACTAATTGACTACATAACTTACCGGCATAGAAGCATCAGGAAGGATCGTCTTCAACTGCGTAAACGCAAAATTGGCTGCAGCCTCATCAGACAATTTCTCGATCTCCCTGGCCAACTTTCCAGCAGGCATATAAACAAGAACTGGATGACCGGTAGCCTTGTGAAGATTAAGGAAGTAGCTACATTTATACGAGGTCTCTGCAACTACACCAAGAAACTCGACATTTGGCCAAAAGACCTTCTCAAAGTGCAAAACAATTTTGTTCTCAATACCCACTCCAAGGTCGGAGATGGCTGCTTCTTTCCAATCCGGAAGCTTTGGCTCAAATTGGATGAATTTCGCCTGTAAGACGCCAAGCGGAACAGCGATAACAGCAGCATCAGCCACGAATGTACTGCCATCTTCTACAGTGACCTTCACCCCATGATGATGCCTAGACACTTTTGTCACTCTACATACAGAAAAGTGAGAAATTACGCTGTATACAAGGATAGGAGAGCGTTTTATAGACAATATATAGTACCATAGATACCTGTGATTCAAACGTATATCTAGGCCCTTTGCTAGCGTGTTTATAACAGGAAGATAACCTCGCACCATGAGCCCATGTCCACCAGGGAGGAGTACTTCCTACAAATCAAAAGAGGTAAGTTTCACTCAAGAAAGTATTATGTCAGTACATCTCCGGGTCCTCGTAAGAGAAAATAATTCCTCGTATCAGGAGTTCTCATCTATGTTGCTTGGACTCGGCCACACATTTCCAACATGAGTACATGGGTCCATGTCTGGGAATTGAACAATGCTAATTTTTTTCCCGGGAAAAAATCACACTTTTTGCACAAAAAGATGTGCTAGTGTTCGTACCCATGTCCGACTGTCTAAAGACCAGCACAGGTACGCAAGGAAAACGAAGAGTTCAAGCAGCATAGCTTCCAATTGCCGGATATTAGAAACTGCAATGCGAAGCTAGTTTAGGCTAGAGCAATAGACCAAACCATTTATCCTACTGCTTGAGCCAGCAACTAGGCAGCAGCTGATATGCGATAGCCTGATACAATCTAATAAAAACATGAAGGAACATATAATATCTACATTCGATATATTTCAGCATTGGCAGCCCAAAATGTACCAGATATGCCTACAAGTCTACAAATTAATACCATAAGATTGAGCGCTAGTAGTACCTGATCCCAGTACTTCAGGGATATGGTCTCGGCATCTGCTGCGAACCACCCTTCCATCCTACATAAGTACCACTGTAGTACCTTATGAGCAAGCCCCTCTAACCTGTAGTTTTAGCAGGTGTGTAAATACTTGCTAAAATTCGTATTTAAGACTTTAGGAGGCAATTCAATAGCTTACCTCAAATCTGATCTTCTTTCAAACACTATCGAAAATGCTCGCTGTATTGATATGTCCTCACTGAATTCCTCTCGTACTTTTTCTGCCTGGAAATCGGTAAACAGAAGGAAAACATAGTTACCACACCAAACTCAATACAAAAAACAAGACACTCCATTCATGACCATTCAGTGTGACCAGACTACTTGCCTCTTTTAGAACATCTTCAAATGCTAGGCCAACCTTAGTCACCAACTCCTGGGGGACTTGATTTCCCTCCAAATCAAAAAGAGCATAACTGCATCCAACAAATCCAAAAATAATCGGTTGTTGCAGACTAACTATAAACTGTCGCTGAGATTCGTCGAAGCTTGTTCAAGAATAATACATATATATACACTGTCTATAATAAATATATAAATCCAAAGGGATTCTAATTTTTGAAATTGACGTAAATGAAAAGCTTATCGTAAACATGACTATAATAAATATATAAATCTTTATAGTTAGGTGGTTGAGAGTTTGAGACAAGGAGGCCGTTATCTGGGTGAGCTTCAAACCTCGGATGGGAGAGGAGACAAAGCTCCCTTCATTTCCCCCACCAATTTTTGAAAGCATGGCCTGAAAGTCACAAGATGAAGACCTTATCACCAGGCAATAACATGCAGAAAAATAAGTGGAACTGATATGTGAAGTTACAGCAACAGGTTCATTCCGTAATGGATGGAATTACTGTGTATATATCTAAAAAAACACCTCAAGCAAATAGATACGCTCCTCCCCAAATGCTCTCAAAGCTGATCCCAAATCCTAAACCACCACCCCCTCCAAGAATTATATAATTACTCTTAATTGTTATAAATATTTAGTTTAATATTTGATATTAGTAAGAATATTTCTTTGCATATTCAATATCGTGTTGGTATACGAAGTATTGATCAGTTGTTACACGTAAATGGCAAAGAGTGACTCAATTTTATATGGTGATCATAATATGAGTAATCATGTCGTAAACTATGCTTAAAAAAAATTATAAACATATTGCATCTCAAAATTCCAAAGACGGTACAATTTTTGTGTAATTCGGGGATTATCGCCAAATAGAAATTTTCAATAAATTTACCTATTTACCGGTCGGGTCACAGGTTGGACGGCCCATTCCGTTTTATTTTGAAGGGGGGTCAGTTGGTTTTTCAGGACGGGTCGGGTCAGGTCATTTTTTGACAGTTCTAGTACTCCTAAGCAAAAACTGTTGCTTTTGATTTGCACATGAACTCACTGATTATCAAAGTTATTTAAATGGAGTACGTTAAAGCTTATATAAGCAACATAGGCTGGATTGCAGAATTACCTCTCTAAATCATGGTCATACAAAACTGAGTTATCACCGCTAGTGCGATACAAGGGCAGCCCAAGTCTACCAATCAAAGGCGCCAAAGGATTTTCATTGCATACACCATGTAACCTGAAGTAGCATTTCAAGGTATTAGGCTTGAAGTAAGTTATAAAAAGATAAATGCAGAACATATACACAAATAACAGTTAAAATTGGAAAAAATGTAGAGCTTACCACGATGCGCCCAGGTCAATCGGGAAACCAAATGTGTAGTCAGTGCATACTCGACCTCCAATTCTATCCCGTGACTCCAACACAGTTACCTAATCAACAGAGTAGATACTTTTAACAACACAATAATCTTGAACTATATCCTTTGTTAAACACTTAAATTATGTCGCATAATACTATGAAAGTTTCACATTACTATGGAGTCTTTCTGGTGCTAGAGCAAATTACAGCATTAGAGAGCAGATACAGCTATGGTTGAAAAAATGAACTTTTTGACTTATTAACAGTGGGTTTAACTCCACACAACCAGCTCATTAGCATTGCAATTTTGGAATTGAATCACATTAAAATTGGAATCCAACAGACTGATATAACTCCTGGCTTATTCCCATGTTTAAACCATAATATTCTCATACATGATTAGAATAGTAACCTGAATTGAAGCATCATATAGAGCTCGGGCTGCTGTAATGCCAGCAAAACCAGAACCGATGACAATGACAGATGGTGAGGTGCTAGGCCTCCTTTCTATTGTTGAGGAGCATAAACCTGCAAAAGTGATATAAAGACTCAGCACAAACAATCATCAATAATGTATAAGTTGAATTTGCCCAACTTTTTATTTAAAGTCAAATTTACACAGAAATACAAGAAACTAAAGCACGCATTGCTTAGAGCTGAGATACACCAAAGAATATGTGTATCAGTTGGTCTGAGAAGGCCAAGTGCTTTGTGGTATCAACTATCATGAATAAATTAAGGAAACAGAAACAGAAACAGGAAATGCACATTTTATAAAAGGATAAATTCAGTTAATGCTACATTCAAGATGAAAGGCAGGGTTAGTCCACTTGTTTTACCAATCTTAAGCTACAAGACAAAGAAGACCAGGGTTAATTTGGTACAAAGTTAACTCTCATCTTCTTCCGTCATCAATCTTTCTCTCTTCTCAAGCATTGTTACACTAGGTTGACTTAGGCTTATTTGGACGAAGGGATTTGAAGGGAAAGGGAAGATAAGGAAAAGAAGGGAGACAATTCCATTATTTGGTTAGTAAGTTGTGTTTGAAGTTAAAGGAAAATAAATTTTGCTCCCTCTGAGCTAAAACATTATTCTTTACAGCATTAAAAAGATTTAGATGGAAAAGACCATAGTTCCATTCCACATCCCTCCTAATAACTTAATCAAAACAAAACCGTTAACCTTCACAATTCCCCTATACAGAGGTCGTTTAGAATCAGTTAGGGTGACCACAGTCATTCCTTACATAAATATTCTCAAGTTCAATTCAATACTCACAAAAAATCAGCTCCTACATTACATAGCCAAAACTCTCATATCAATCATCATACAAGCTGCGCGTCACCAGATGCTAATAAATAATAAGCTTGCTCACAATTATACAATGAAATATTTTCACTACCACTTTTTAACATATATTTATGAAATTCTTCCTTTGATTGTCTATGACGGAGCACCTCACTCTTCACTCTCTAGCGTGCCTTTACATTCATTTCCATTACCTTTTGAAATGCATGACCAGCGTTACGTAGTAGCTGCTTGATTCGGTTCTAGGTATAATATTTATAAGACATCATTAGTTCAAATATGAAGTCCTTAATAGACCTAGTGCACTAACAAAGTCTGTTGTAGACTTGTAGTATGGACTGCTGACAATTCGGTTCGAGGATTAGTCGACCAAACTCTGAACCCTGACACGGTGAGGAAGAAAGCCGTGAACTTTTAATGAGGATTAGTTGCTATTAATGACATTATAGCAAACATACTACATAGTCCACAATTGTCCTTCAAGATAATTCACTGTTATAGCATAGTCTCCTCATATCATGTGCACAAAACCCGCCCATTCCATTTAGGCTACTACATCTCTACACTAACAATGATTAATTACATAATGTCAGGTTTCAAATTTCAGCATTAAACAAAACACCTCATGGCTCGTGGATCCCCTCCTAGAATCATCACGAAAGATCCGTTCCTTGCCTAAGTACTTATCAACCTAGTACTTCTAATTCATCATGAAATGTCTACTCACAGGCGTAACTTTCCAACAACTACATCGCTCAACCTTTTCATTACACAACATCATTGACCACTCATCTTAACCAACAGTGAGTCGATGAGAGAAAAGCATCACGATACATACGCAACAATTAGGAAACTTCTTCATCCAGCCACTATATACTAAATTAGAATCACATCATTCCTGGATGACGACAACAGCAAAAAGTGCATCCCTTTAACCGAACCATCCGTCAACATGATGAGTAGCTAGAAAAAGTAGTCGTTATAGTAACAAACTTTGCTGAAGTTTATTGAATTATACTTCTATGACATTTCAAATATCATTTCATTAATTACCCCATGAATAATCAACTATAATAAGCAAGCACACAATCTAACCAACAAAATTAGGGTAATTACTCAAACCCCACATGATCATTTTCCAGAAAACAGCTACTCCCTCGTTCTAATCATTTGTTTACCTTTAACTAACATACCCCTCACAAAAAAATAAAAAGAGTAAACAAATGAATGGGACAGAGGTCACAGAGGTAGAAGTTACACAAGTGGGTCCCACCCGACCAAATTAAACCCTTCGAAGCATAACCTAAGAATACAAAATCAAAATACATACGCAACAATTATAAAAAATGAATAAATAAAAGATGGGAAAGAAGAAACCTTGACGCAATTGGCGATTACTTTTGTTCTTGAGCTCCATTAAATGACGATTTCGATGATCGTTGACGATTATTACTACTATTACTATGATAATTAGACTGATTACTAAGAACAAAGTGGGAAATTAGGGATGAAGATGATGAAGTGGTGGGATTGTGATTAAGATTAAATAAGAAAGCAGGGCGTAATTGAGGTGAATAATGAAGAGTAAATATCAATAAACAAGTAATAAAATGATTTGAATTTGATGTAAGCCCCAGATTCAATACCGAACAGCTCATGCGTATTAATCAATCAATATTATTTCTTATTTCAATCCAATTGATTTCCGCCAATCCGACCATAAAATGAGGGTAAAAATTGGGGATTTTTTGTGGGTATTGATCGAAATCCTCACCTCTTCAAAACCCAGAATTCGAATTTCCGATGTTGTGCAAGTAAGGATTTCTAGGGCACACAAATTATAATTGCAATAAGGAAATTATTTTGTAGGGAGAAAATCAAGCAAGATTATTTTGGAGGGTGAATTTGGGTGGGTGGGTGGGGTGGTTGGGTTACTTATAGGGAGAAAGGTCAATTATACACCATAGGAAGGTGTTGCTTGTGGCCATGTGGGCCAATGTAATCAAGGGTATTTTGGGTATTTAATTGCAATCAATGTATAAGATGGTGAGATTACAAGTCACTCAAAATCAGAAACTAAATCTACCTACCTAGATATTTGTTCATACTTGAGGTTAAAATGGGAATAATATCTTCTTACAAATGAGTTACTCATTTGGGTACAAATTTATTTAAGGAGAGCAATATTTTCACTAAAATCAATGGAAATAAAATTACATATTTGAAAGATAAGCATCGTTGTTGTATATATAAAATTTTGAAAAGTGAAAATTTATTAAAAATGGCAATAATGAGTTCATTTTTTAATTTATCATGAAATTATCCTGAAAATCTTTCCTCTTATGGCATTTTAATGTTAGAAAAACCCTTATGATGGGGCATATTCTGCACCGGCTGACCGGGTCAACATCTTGACCAGAGTCAATGCTCACTGACCACGTGTCACACAGCATTGGGCTACTTGGGTCTCGGCCTGGCAACCAGCCAGCCGAGGGGCTCTCTCGGCCTGGCATCAAGCCAGCCGAGGGACGCATACGGCCTCGGTG
>JAGPOY010001472.1:0-17292 GCA_018983105.1 Silene uniflora
GGGGGAAAAATAAAAATGACAACTTGAACTATTATGAATGTCTATTATTATCAATGTGATAATTTTAATCTACATATATTTGGATACTTTTTTGAAAATATATTTCTTTTAAAATAATAAGAAGTTAAATCTAATTTTATTAGGATAATTTAATTACATTTGTTTCGAAATATACCAGTAAGTGGATCATACATCCTATGTACTACCAGTCTACCACCAATTTTATAATTTCTGAGCATTGTACTAAATTTTTTGAGTTTTGTTTTAATAATTATGAGTTTTACAATAAAGTTTTTGAGTTCATTTACTTAAACATTAAGCTCAAAAATTTACAATAAAACTCCAAAATATTACATATAAGCCTTGTTAAATTTGAGTTTTTTGACATGAAAAAATTAAAATTTAACTTATAAACTTTAATAAACTCAGAAAAAATACACATATTCTCAGAAACAAGTAAAGTTTGAGGTCATAAGATCAGAAAAATTACACAAATGCTCAAAAACTAATAAAATCTGAGGTAGTACCTCCGATGTACGATCCTATTTCTCGAAATATACTCTTGTTAGGATAACTTAATTAAAAAAAATTAATTATTAAATTTGTTTCGAAATCTACTCTTGTTAGGATAATTTTATTAAATTTTTTTTCAAAATCTACTATTGTTAGGATAGATTTTATTAAAATTTGCTTTAATTATTAAATCTGTTTCGAAATCTACTCTTGTTAGGATAATTTTATCCAAATTTGCTTTAGTTATTAAAACCTGTAGCCAATCATATCGCTTGAAATGTTTCTGCTCTATGTGATAATTTTAATCTATATATATTTGGATAATTTTATAAAAAAAAAATTAAATAATAAGAAACTAAATCTAAGTTTATTAAATTTGTTTCGAAATCTACTCTTGTTAGGATAATTTTATTAAAATTTGCTTTATTTAATTATTAAATCTGTTTCGAAATCTACTCTTATTAGGATAATTTTATTAAAATTTGCTTTAATTATTAAAACGTGTAGCCAATCATATCGCTCGAAAAGTTTCTGCTTTATATATATATGTATTGATTGATTGTCTTATTTGCTTAAAGTAGAAACTAGTCATCCACAATTTTGGTATCACTTTCATGAAACTTGCAAACTTAACCGATTTAAACTAACCCGAGTCTCACAACGTGAGTATGACAACAACCTAACTCAATCCTGATCAAAGTTCTTCTCTTGAGAGTTGAAATGTATGGAGTAATTTTATTAAGATTTGCGAGAAATAATAGGTTTATGTCTACAGACTACACCTGACAAAATTGATCCGACCCGCTTCCGACCGACAACCGAACTCAACACCCGAGTTTAACCCGAACTTGTACATACCCGACCCAATATAACCTATAACTGAATGTTTATCATTGCAAACTGATTTTTCCCAAGTTTGGCCTTTTCAAACGCAAGAGTCAGGAATTGAATTCTTGACCACTTGTTTAAGAGATGAAAGCATTTACCACTCATACCAACCAACTTTGGTTGTTGCAAAATGATTATTATCCTTGAATAACTTGATAATAATTGACTCGAAAGTGGCCCGAAAAATGTCCAACCCGACCCAAACCCTTGCAAATCTGCAATGACCTGATTCGAACTATTCAATCTAATCCCGATCCAATTTATCTATTTACCGGGAAGCGTCACAAGCAAGATTTGCTGAATCTATCATCATATAATCAACCAAATCAGTACACATGTTTGTCTCTATTCGTTGAAATTTGGTTTAGCTTTACAGTTGTCAGAATTCAGAAGGCCCAATAATATTTTCTAATTGACCCGAATAATAGTCTTAATCACTGGACCGCATATTGAGATCTACACAGTATTTGACCCGGCAAGATCTTGATACCCGAATAATAAACTTTAAATCTTAATAAAAATACTTTATTCTTTTGCCATCATCAATTGTCAACCTTACCCAATTTTGGACCCGTTCTATGTTCCACTAATGTTTTATATCCCATTTATGGCATGATTTATTATATTAACATATTGCCAAATTATTAAAGTTAAGACTTTAGAAAAATGTAATTATTAATGTGGATATGATATTATCGATTGCAAACATTTGTAATGTAGCGTCGTATGCATATGATGGTATTATGGAGACGGTATATAATTTCTTTATTTTTATTTATAAGAAAACAATTAGATATTCTACTTTTATTTTAAAAGTACCTTTCGAAAAATGAGAATAGTAATGTGCACTACAAAGAAGAAAAAAAAGTGAGAATCAAATCTATGTCAATGATGTGTGAAAGAAGATTGCCTCCACTTGCAACTTCTAATGTCAACTTGTAAGTTGTAGAGGTTATGTAATTATCTAGTTGTTTAAATTTTAATTTTAATATCGATTTGTTTCGAGAGTATATTGTATATATTTACAATATATTTTAAACTTTTAACACATGTTATTTTTTGGGAAAATATATATCTAAAAATGACGAAAGAAATAAAAAATAATGATCACCAACGTCCAACATAGTAACATACACAACATTCCCCAAGAAATGCTACAATTTCATATGTTATGAGAAAAGTACTACGAAGTATATCTTATTATTTTATCTTACGTGTACCTTTTTTAAAATCAAAATAGTACTCCATAATGTGCAGTAAAAGAAGAGAAAAAGGCACAGAATCAAATCTAAGTCAATAATATATAAAAGAATATTATCCCGACTTGCAACTTGTAATGTGCAACTTACAAGTCGTAGAGGTTAAGGTTATGTGATTATCTAGTTATATTTAGAGATTAATTTTATTATCAATATATTCATATATATCTAAACAATTAATTTATGTTATTAATAAAAAGAATTCAGAAAATAGCCAAAAAAATAACCAATAACAATCACCAACATAGTAACAATGCAGAACATTCCCAGGAGTGCTACAATTTCATATGTTATGAAAAAAACACTACTTGATATTCTTATTTTATTTTATTTTATTTTAAATAACTTTATGAAAATCGAAATAGTAATGTGCACAAAAGGAAGAGAAAAAAGTGAAAAATTAAATTTAACTCAATAATATGTAAAAGAAGATTACCTCTACTTGCAAGTTGCACATTTTAATGTGAAACTTGCAAGCTGTAGAGGTTATGTAATTATTTAGTTATTGAGGCTTTAATATCAATTTTGATTTATTTCAAAAGTATATTATAAATACATATCTAAAACTTTTAACTTATAGTTTTATTTAAAAAAAATAAAAAAAAAAAAACTATAAAATAATAATCACCAACATAGTAACATGCACAACATTCCCAAGAAATGGTACAATTTCAGAAGGAAAAAGAGAATAAGAATAAAAAATAATGTGAGTGGAAATTATTGAGGAATGGGCTTAAATATGGGCAATAAAGAATCTATTATGCATAATGACATATTGACATTGGCTATATATAGGGGTGATGATTGTTGATATTGTACTACATTCCAACAATTTGTTGAGGAAGTTGGAGAGATTGGTGAAGAGAAAGGGCTTACATGAAGAGCAAGAGTAATTGTCGAGTAGCCAAGGATGACTTGCCTGCTTCTATATGATCAAGGGTCGATTTATCTCGATCCTTTGTAAGTAGTCAGGCAGTCTCCTTGGCTATCTCGACTTACTCTTCTCCCTCATGCTAGCCTCTTGCTCTTCTAGTTCTTGTTATTGATGACGTTGGTTGGAGACGCGACCAAGAATCAAACCTTGATCTAGTTTCTATCAGCAAGCTAATATCCGATTTTCTACGACATTGTTTGTTTCAAACGCGTAAGTATCCTTAAGATTACTCAGATATTGATGTTATATTGCATTGAAGTTTAAATGTGTTTCCATCATTTAGTATATGACGGACTGAATTATGTGTATCAGCGTCAAAACTGCGTTAGAATTACCATAGCATTCCCATGTTAAAGTCCAATGCAGGTAGCAACAAGCCAACGATGGTATAAAGCAAGTCATAGTATTGCAGGTCTATATTACCCAGCTGAGATTAGGTTCGATATTTTTTTTTTTGGGCTACGAAGTTCAGAAAGCGTTACTGGACGTGTTATACGACAACATTGGATACTGTTAATTGAGACAAGTGAAGGATCAATCAACTCCGAATACTTTAGATAGACAAGAAGGATCAATCAACTCCGAATTACACTCAACATTGAGCTTTTCCCATTCCAAGCACAAAAGACGTTCCAAGACAGACCAGACCGTCTTTAGATAATGTTAATTGAGACAAGTGAAGGCCTGAATATTCATGTGTTAATTTAGCGTGTTAGAGCCAATAGATTTATGAGCAAATAATCTCAATAACCACACATCTCATCGAAACTTCTGATATACACCACCAATCTACCAATTTCCGAAAGGGATCTTTAGGCATCAATTGAATAAATTGACGTTAATTAACCCTACCAATTTTCACATTACAAAGAAAATAAACAAAAATCACAAGCGTTGGTGTCTTAGGTAGTGAGTGATACTCGGAGCAA
Organism: Silene uniflora; assembly: GCA_018983105.1. NCBI lineage: Eukaryota > Viridiplantae > Streptophyta > Magnoliopsida > Caryophyllales > Caryophyllaceae > Silene > Silene uniflora. The sequence continues at coordinate 4,524 of JAGPOY010001472.1, forward strand.
GGCTTCCATCGACGAGCAAACTTAATGGATGAGGTAGGTTAGGGCCAACGCCACCAGCATCAACGTGTAGGCTATCCCTTGATCAATACTTGTCCCTGAATCAACCCAGTTGTTTATAAGCAAACTACTCAAATGTATAAGATAGTAGTAATCGTATCAGTGACCACAGTAAATATGCACTGTCGATGAACAAGGATGTGTCTATCAAGGGTGTAAAAATGAAGAACGACATCATTCTCAACAAAATGGTAGTCAAAAGCATACTCCGTAGGAGATTAATTTTCTCTATGACTCGTGTTTCGCATTTTCGTTAACAAGCAGTGATAAGATAGCACAATGACATTGACTTTGTGTCGGGCTTATGTTTCTTAAAAATTGTAAAGGAAACAACAATACTATGAGATGGTGAAATAGACTTTTGATAGATACAGAATAACCCATTACATCAGAACTGGCATAAAAATGGAACATCGAACACTACGATACTGGCTTGTAACTAGCAAGTCTCAATGAGATATATCTCAACTAATATTGATGCATACAGCCACTTGATTCTAGGACCGACTTGTGGTCCACTCTTAAACTTTCCTATCTTCAAATCATGAACCACAAATATATACTCCGTATGTTGGCTAATTATACTTTCAAGGGTCATCTCTATAATCTGTGGAGGTATTTTTCCGAACATTATTTACTAAGCAGAAGTCGACCCTTCTTTCATTATCTCTACTCTTATATGCCACCAACCGAGACTATCTTTTCTTGAACACATGTTCATCATAATGATGCATAAGGCAGCGAATAACCCAAAATGTCAATTCAAGATGCTGATTCCTACTTCATTTCTCACCCCATAAACAAGACATCCATTTATGTTCTAAGTCAACTCAATTAGAGCGACATATCCTTTAAGAAGACAACCAATGTTCAGTTTCTCACCACTAGGTATCCATCGCAATTCGCAACAACTCCTCCAAATCACTTGTATTCCAATCACTTTTTTAAGACACTTCAACCACATCATTAATATACTTTTTATCAGGGTGATATCCATTATCCGCGAGGAGTTATTCATATTAGTTCTTCTCCACTCACATACATAAATACATCAAGTAAATTTTCCTCCTCGTGACCTCCATTACATATGTTGATCTCCCCGTCATAATGTTGAAAGAACGAAATCACAATCACTCAAACAAAATTCATTTCTCCCAACACAGAGAGATATAAGACCCAACACAATACAGCAGTAGCTGCGATTCTAGGTTCGTGCATCAGATTCAAAGCCCAACTTCTCAAATCATTCCGTACAATCAAAAGAAACCTAACGGCTAAAGTCATTGATAATTCCACTTTCAATACAATGTAGACATTTACGGGCAACACCAGACTAATAACTAAAATGCCAGAATGCCTTCAGCACACTCTTTAAATCATAATCTTGCTTTGCATGAAAATAAAAATGGTAAAAGAACAATCAACTCTTATAGAACTACATAATGCAGGCAAAATCATACTCAAAAGTTGTCAACTAATCCGACAATGCAATAGATCTACAAAAGGGCAGTCACCAAGTACCATAAAAAGCTTCAGTAGATCAAAATTTCATATCATTTGACCCAAACAGACGCTAACTTCTACCACTATACTAGCCAAAAAAAAAACTTAAATTTTGTGCATCGTTCATTTACTACAAAAAATGAACACACCCATGTTGGCCATGTATGATTTTAACTACTAATACACAAACAGAGCTTGCCTCCAAATACTCCCCCAATTGATGAATTGTGCGTTAAATAAACACACTTATTGTATCATTTGCCACCAGGTGAAGAAATACAAGAGAAATAAAAATGATGTGCTCAAAAAAGCTTTTATCTGCAATTTTTTGGCTTTGGTAGATTGTACCTTCACTTGCGGGTTTCCATAGGTTTTTGTTGTCTCATTGATGTAAATGAGAGACTTGGAGGCAAATGTTATAAATAGGCGTTTTTTTTCACTCGTATTTCATCACTTGGGGGAGCAATAAGAGGCAAGTATTTTTGTTTGCTGGAGTACCAATTCCTAGGCCAATGCATAGCTCAAGATGCCGACTCCTACTTCATTTATCATCCCATAAACAAAACATCCATTTATGTTTTAAGCCATCTCAATTGGACCAAACTTATCCTTTCAGAAGACCACCAATGGTCAGTTTCTCGCCACCAGGAATTCATCGGACCATCACATAACATCCTCCAGATCTTCCTCGAAATCTTGTCTAATACTTATAATACATGAAACACAGCTTGTAGAGCACTACTAGTGCTTAGGCACTTATAATTCCATCACTCTTTTTAAACCATTCCACCGTATCATTAATATGCTCTTTATCAAGGTTACACCCCCTTAATTCTTACACTAGAGTATTGACTTTAATCCCTGACTAGCTACTCATAATAGTTCCTCTCCACCCATTTATTTAAATACATCATGTAGACTTTCCTCCTCACAACCTCCATAAAATTTGTCGATCTCCCCATCATATTGTCCAAACAACGAAATCACAATCACTCAAACAAAATTCATTTCTCCCAATGCATAGAGATATAAGACACAACAATAACTGCAATTCTAGCTTCATGCAACAGGTTCAAAGGCTATCTTCTCAAATCATTCCGAAAATCAGAACAAAGCGAATCGAATTCCTTGATGTCTCCACTGTCAATACAATGTCAATTTTTCCAAGCAACGCCAGATTAATAATTACAATACCAGAATGCCTTCAACACATAGAAAAATTGCTCCTTTACTTCAACTATAATCGTGTTTTGCACGAAAACAACTAAAGCAAGCATGCTAACAGTCAACCCTTTACAAAACTACATAATGCAGGTACAATCATACTCAAAATCTATCAAACTGACCCTACATGCAATAGATCTACAAAAGGGCAGTCACCAAACATCATACACACTAATTCTCATACGGGACGGTCTCGTAAAACCTAACTAAATCACAATTTCAAATCAACTAACCCAAAAAGACACAAACTTTCACCACTATAACCCATGATTTCAACTGCATTGTTAATCTACTGCAAATCCAAACATACCCAAATGCGATTATAACAAAAAATCCCAGAAATTTCAGATCTTTAGCATAAAAAACAATGTAAATAAACAAATGAAAAAAGAATGGGATAAAATAATACCATCGCTAGTAGGGGAAGGAGCAGGAGAAGCGGATTGAGCCTGAGTTAGAGTAAAAATGAGAGAGAGAACGGTAAAAATGATGAATGAAACTATTGAAACCTCCATTGTTGATCTATGAAGCTTTATCTATCTACAATGAAGGGTAGAAGGTCACGCGGTAATAGAGAGAGGATGCAGAAAGAGAAAGAAAGAGAAGGGAAGAACAGAAAACAAGTGTTGATAAATGTTTGTCAATGTAAAAGAGGTGGAGGAGTTTGTGTTTGGTGTCGAACGGGTCATTCGGGTTTGGGTTAAGATGATTTATTATTCAACAAGTTTTTCTTGTGAGGGATATCCGTCGCAAAGGCGACGGATTAAATACTACCACATGGGTAGATAAGACAAAACAGAATGTTATTCCCTAGACAGTTTGCTTTTGTCTTGTCTCCCCATGAGATGTATTTGACCCGTCGCAAGGTTGGACGGATATATCCGTTACAAATGAGAATTTGTGTGTATGTAATGGGTCAAGTCAAAATGAAATGTCGTCTTAGGGTAACTTTGGTTGATCGAGTATTTTTGGGTTGTAAACTGGTCCACTCCTGAAAATCTTAGGGGTGGTCATCGGTCCAAAACCGGACCGGACCGGACCGGAACCGGAATTGGGAAAAATTATGGACCTGGACCGGACCGGAAAATAAAAATTCCGGACCGGAAAAATTCCGGTCCAAGACCGGACCGGAATTTAAATATTATTTCAAATTCCGGTCCACTGGACCGAATCGGACCGGATCGGACCGGATTATAATGTACGAGTATTTTTAAGGGAAAAAATTGAAAAAAACGTAAAATCTAGTTTTTCCAGTCCAACCAGTCCCGGACCGGAAACCGGAATCTTGAAAAATGGTGGACCGGAGACCGGACTGGATTTTTTAATTCCGGTTCCGGTCCGGTAGATTCCGGTCCAGACCGGTCCATTTTTCCGGTCCGAACCGGATTTTGCCCACCCCTACCTGAAATAATCCATGCTGGCGACAACCAAGCACAAAGATTAGTTAGTACCTTTGAAAGAGAAAGATATGGAGTAATATGGATACGACTTGGGACCGCTTCGCCTTTGTCAAATCTCGGAGCAAATCTCCCAAAATATAAATACGAACCAACAACTGTGACATCAGGTCAAAACCCCGTCACATGCGCCTTGCAATTAAGCCTTGTCCCTCAGGCACCACATGTCAACATTCCCCGTCAACATTCTGTGCAGTTATGGAAAAACTGACACGTCTAGAATGACCCGAACTAACTGAAGGGATATGAATAGTTTGCAAAACTAAAGATTATTTGCCTACATGAGAAACTAAAGAAAATGAAAAGACGTGAACCTAATCATTAGTTCATTACCACACTAATAAAATTATCCGATCTGAGCTCAAACTGATTGAACCCCACCTGATGCTGAAGTGCATCATACATACATCAGAACTAAACCGAACTGAGACAAAATGACTCGACTACTATGCGAGTAACAGTACGATAAGTTTAGGCGCACTTCCGCTTTAGTACACATTTGTTTCCATTCCTTAATATTTACAATGGGCAACAATACTACAGGGGTTGTTAGCTTGTTATAGGCCACATTAGCCCCGGCAAAAAGCCTCCAAAATAGCCATTTCTGTTAGAATTAGAATTACCATGCATGAGCATATGTCGGCTAAGGGAAAAGAAGGTAGCAGGTAATATATGTCATCAGGGGAAGAATTCATCTTCCTTGGTCTGGTACATCTTGAAAAGTTGGTTAGAGTAGTGAGCTGCCAATTTGTGGCATAAATCAGGGCCTTTAGGATCATATGCTTCCAACTCCTCCACAGTTTTCATCACATCGTTATCTGGATTTCCATCAGTAAGAAAATAACCCAGTTCTGTTCCCCTAGTAAGAATATATATGTAATTCAGTCAAACGAAATAAACTTAATAAAGCTTAGAAAGAATGCCATGAAACAATGCAGGTCAATGATATGAATGTGCAATATTAAGAGAGATTTTCAAGCGACTGTTGGAAAGGGAAATTCAGTAACATGACTAACCAAGCAACCAAGCTGAGCTAACTTAAAGCTCCGAAGAGGGCTAAGGCCTAAGAGTCTGCTCGAATATACTAGCTTTGTTTGGAGGAAGAGGATATCTACTGTCAAAACTCCTGTACGTCAAGACTATGTTACTTGGAAGCAAGCACGGTGTCACGTGTTAGACATGGCATGACTCAAAATTTTTGAACATTGTCGGCTTGTCTAAAATGAGTGTACACATGTGGCGGGCACGTCCAGAAAAGAAAATTTAAGTTGTAAATTGAAATAAATAGACATGTTTGAGAAATAAGGCTTAAAAACACCAAATATCATGCTAGATGTTTCATACATACTTCTTCTTCTGCTTTTGTCATGCGGGCTTCCCATTTGGATACGACCCCAAAAGTAAAGAGTCGAAGTAACATAGCTATATAGTGTCAAGACCAAGTATTTAGACATACTTTACCTTGGTTCATCAAACTTGCTAAAGCCTTTTCCAGTATGATAGAAATCGTCCGTCCATATTTCTCCATCCCATAAATTTCGTTTAGCGACTTGCCTGCGATAAAGAGCGCATACGGCCCGCATGCACAACTCAGGGTCCTTGGCAAAAGCAGATAGCATATCAGCTTCGAGCCATTCTAAATTAGGATCTTTACAGCGCTGAATTTGAGAGAGTATGTCGCCAAAAGCAACATTGTCATCTGATGCCTCTCCATCTTCTTCAGAATGATGATTGGCATCTTGGGACAAGTCGTCCTCTAATTCCTCAACATCAGTGTCATTGACTATAAAATCGCTCAAGCTATCATCACTACCAGAGTCATCATCTTCCGACTCCTCGTCTTCCACAGATTTCTTTGTCAGGCCATCAGAAGACACTTCTATTTTATACCCGCGTTTAACCAGGCGTCTCCTCGGACGATTTCGACTATCATGATCATCATTGATTCGACCAGAATTTTTTTTCTTTTGTAAACGGACAGATCTTCTTGTACCATGACGACGATTCATCTTGAGTTGACTAATTGGAATATTATCTTCATCATCACTCTGACAACTGTTCTCAACTCTATTAAAAATCAACTTTATTGGCAGAGCATCTTCACTATCATCATCTTCAGCCTCGTTGTCGCTGTTGCCAATCTTAAAAGCTCGTCTCTTTGGCATATCTTCATTCTCTTCAAGTTCATCGTCGCTAGTTACTACTGTGAGATCTCGCTTCCTCTTTGAGATTTTGACTAAAGTATCGTTTTCTTCGTCACCAATCTCATCTTCCACATCAATGGTGACATCTGGCATCACAGGAGCAGCCACTTCAGACTGTAAACATAGTCCATTTTCAACAGGAACATCAGGGTCATGATCACTGTCAATGTCGATAAAAGCCACAGGGGATTCAGTTGGTGTGGAAGGAGCCATCTTCTGGCCGCAACTTCTATCGCAACAAAAATCAAGTCGTCTCTTCACCTGTTTCCTCATGGAGGGTGTTCCTAACACAGATTTACTAAAGGTTAGAAAATTTCAAAAAAACCAAAAACATCCATCTTCAAGATGCCGAGGCATGATTATAGACAAACAGTATGACTCTAAGGACAGACTTTCGGCTATTCGCATTTGTTTCAGAAAGCAAACAAGTAGTGAGCACAGGTACCTCTCAGTTACAACACTAGGGAAGGGGGTAAAACGAAAAACTGCTACATAATAAAAGGCTATTAAACTCAAGTTTCACAGCAATATCTGTCAGGCATTGTGAATGACAGCAGCATTAGTGTCGGGGTAGCAACTTCATTAAACATTTAAACCCATGTAAAATCACGATGAAGATGTTTATAGATGATCCACAATTGTAATTAGGTCAAAATATGCATTGTCACTCTGCTACTTCACAAAACAAGAAGCACAAAGAATTTAGTGACGCATTATACAATCATATTCAAAGCTAAAAGAAAGTGAGTCGGGCATTGTGAACACACACACACACACACAAATCGACAAACAAAGAAAAAACGATACATAAAGGAGTTAAAACATATTTACAATCACACTTCCAAAATCTGTTAAAACCATATTGCAGTGAAAATATTTACCTTCAATTTCCAGTTCAACCTTTATCGCGCCAAATTTACTTGAAGTACCAACGACAACATCCTTACTGTCTTCCTTCACAGCGGAACAAAGGCCATGATTGTCATCTTCGCCCTCAGTACTCAATCTTTCCTCTAATTCACGCACACGCAACTCAAACTCCTCACATTTACGTTTCCACTTCTCAACTTCCCTAAGCGCGAAACTCTTCTCACATTCCAAAACCTTATTCTCAATCATCAATTGATCAATCTTAGACACTTCCTCATTCCACCCATCCAACAATAATTCACCCGCCACCGCCTCCCTCGTCTCTATCCCTTCAAGATTCCTCCTTTCCTCCCTTAAACCCTTAACATCTTCTTCAATTTTCGCCTTTTCACCTTCCAAAACCCGAATCTTTCCACTAATTTCTTCCAACTCCACCTCTTTATTTTGAATTTCTAGGGTTAAACACTTATCTTCTACCTCACTACATCTTTTTTCTACTGCATTAACATTAATTCTAGATTCTACCTCAAAAATTGGCTCAATTACCATGTGATCATTGGGGATTTCATTCAAATCCATAATAATTTAATTATTACCCAGAAGAATTAAACTACTATAAACTTCAAAATCATGCCAATGTGCCCATAAATTACATCAACCCTAAAAATTACCTAAAATTAAATTAAATTCTAAAAAGAACAATATTAAAACTACTGAAACATGGACAAACTTGCCTAAAAAGATACACAAAAGAATACTAAATAATTGAAAACTCACAGAATCTTGGAGCTTGATCTCTTAATTTAGGAATTTAATTAGTGCATGCAGATTATAGAATTTTGTTTTCTGGGTTTTTACGATTTATTGGGGTTTTTTGGAGATCATGGATTCATGGGTCACTTTATCACGTGGCGCGAAATAACGCATGTCCACGGGCCACGGCGTCCCGGGTAATAAAGTACGGAGTAATAAAGAGGTTAACTGAGTTCGTGAAATTGACCCAACTTGAATAATTCGATCGGTTAGTAACTCGGAATTTGAGTCGATCTAAACCTGGTAAAAGCAATTCGTCAATTCGACCCAATTGACCTCACCCGAAAAGGCTGACCTGAGATCGAAATTGACCCGAATTACATCACTCGAATGTTACCCGAAGCCCGGGTTGACCCCGACCCCAACCGAACATGACACGAGTTTTCACGACCCGTAACTGACCGACTGACCCAAATGATTTCAAACTCGAAACTGATCTGACCCAAATTAACCTGAAGTTATAAACTGTTTGCCAGGTCTACCTAAAGCGTGGAGCAAAAGCGAAACAATCTGATTCGCACTGAATTCATGGGTCTCTAAGAATGATATATCCCAAACCGACCCGACTTGCATCCAACACTTTTGTTACGTCTGAATTCAAATCGTTGTTGGCTGACCAATTCCGAAACGAATTATTTTGTGATCGTATTTTATTTAACTGAAATATTGTTGGTTTTGTCTATGAGTTAATTCAAATCAAGTCTTTTTTAGAGTCGAGAGTTAAAAACTGGGTCTAACTTAGTTTAAAGTCTCTTCATAAAACCCAGACCATTAATAAGGGGACCAGGCCGAAACCCATTAGTGCCTGTTTTTCCCAGGTTTGGACTAAAAACTAGTTTTTGAATCCGTGCACTGCACGGGTAGTAACGAAAAGTAGTTAGTATCTAAATTGATTGTTTGAAAATTTTATATTATCTGTTACTCATGATCTGATATACATATATATCATGAAATTACTTGAGAAATTTTAACTAAATTATATTTATTTATATTTCTTATCTAAAACCCAATATCAGAATAAAGTAAGATTGTTTCAAGGTAAAGAAATATTGTCTTCCGCTCATTTTGTTAAATGACGCACTTTAATTTAGAGAAAGAATCAAAATTTATGATTCGTAACAAAACTTACATGTTATATAGTTTATGAGATGCGATTTTAATAAAATAATTCTTATTTTTATACGTTTCTTAATATAAGCACCATATGTAATGAATATAAGTATATTATTAGAATATGATTTAATTTTAAAATGTACTTTATGTTTTTCAGCTAAAAAATGTAAAATAAAAGACGTCATAAACTTTTTTTTGACCTGCATTCTGACTCAGACCCGACCCAAAACCCATATGACCCAACTCGTATGGCCCGTTCCGCCCAACCCGTTTGACTTGTCTACTTCAAAGTTATTACCGTTGACCAAATCGTGAACCATTTTTATGTTTGTTTCCGCAAATATGTGATTAACTTCTTTTCCAAGATTATTGCGGGATTTACAGTGTTATCATTTTTATGTTTGTTTCCGCAAATATAATATCTACCTACGTCATTATAATAATTATCTCCAAAAATAGTGGTATAATATTATTGGAAGATTATAGGAAATTATAATAATTATTTCCAAAAAATTGTGTTGCTAGCTCTAAAAAATACTAAGAAACAAAATGGCAGAGTACCCCAATTTACTTTAATGTACCCAAAATCGCTTAGAGTAACATACAACCAAAACTCAAACTGAATACTTTGTATATGGCACTCACGAATTGACTGTCCCGAACATGACTCGCATCTTGATAAGCTTAATTAACTTTGAAAAATACTCTCTAAATTGATTAGTAGTTTTGCTGTTGTCAGTATTGCTCCATTATTTTACAAATACAAATTTGATCGAGTTAATCTCCCATTAAGAGTATCAGAATCACAAAGACGACCTTTCAATAAGAAGACCACTTCGTTGTGCCGCCCTTTAACATAGTATTCCTAATTCTGCATTTATTCTTTATCAAGGATTATATTCTGCCACCAAGTGTAGCAAAACTAAAGTAACACAAATCTTCCATCTTCGCTAATTCCTTGTAAAATTATAATGTACGTCATATTCTAATTTGCATAAACATCGACACAAATAAGTTGAAGTATAAAGAGTTAACATAATTAAACTGTTAGTACTCCGTATAAAACCTAGGCATTAAGATGCGTAAATACTTTAGATACAACAACTTCCAGCAACCTCTAAAACAAAACTCGGATCAAAGAAACCGTACTTCTTAATTTGTTTATATTCTCTTTAAAAGACAGACAAATAAATTAAACACTTTAAATAGAAACCTCAACTTAAGCAATAGTTCAAGTAAAAATTAGTGGAGAGAGATTACCTCGTAAGAGTTGGAACACATTGGGTAGGGAATTGTAGTTATCTTTGTCGATTAGATTTGTAGCTCGAGAAATACAATGATCCTACGAAATTCAAAAAAAGAGTTTTACTATTAATTGTGATCTCAATTGACTCAAATTCAAACTAAGGAAATGATATACACAACGAAAAATTATGGCTATTATACAATCAATGTATCAAACCCGTTATCAAATAGTGAGAAATATTCATGACCCTGCAACATTAGATAGAGGCTTTCATCTCTACACCAAATACATAAATAATCTGAAAGTATCTAACAATAACAATAATATCACTTTACAATAATACGTTGAGTCTGTCAAATAACTTACTGGTAAAAATTATCATTCCATTTTGCTCTCTCGATACACTATTTCATCTTATTTGATTGAGTATTCTTCTCCGACCCGCCTTCTTTCTGCTTTTGTAGCATTACAACAGAAGTTAAAAACAAAAAAAAAAACATGAAAATTAGCTTCCTAAATATGATATTTGTTAGTTAAACAAAAAGAGATGAAAAAAAAAAGATATGAAATAATTAGTCTACATTTTTTGTTACTTAAATAAAGTTACGAAATTGATTTAATTAACATTACAATATAAGTTTCGGATTTGGTGAAATCTCAAAGCGTTTTTCCAAATTTAAAAGGCGTGCTTATATGATATTGTTTCCCTGAATGACGTCTTAAAATATTCCGTTTACCCTATCTTTGCTTTCCAAGGAAGAAAATATTTGAGAATTTCCGTAGATATTGCATACTGCAGACTTACCGTATTTTTTGCTGATTTGTTGCTTGATGTCTGAAGAAAATAACTTAATTTTGGAAGTTAGTCAAACATTTGAAAAAGAACCAATTATTACTTCCATCATTAGTGCGTAGTAATTGTACTATTATCCTACTTTTGCATTTTATTTACCAATTAACATAAATATCATTCATTATACGTAATCTTTTAGGAAATATTTATACTTATATAATTATGGCAATTAGTTTTAAATCCCATAATTTACGTAAAATCTTTTATTTTTTAAACTCAGCAGAGGATTCTAACCTTAATTAGTTGGATTTAAAACTTAATTAGTCAAATTTAAGTCAATAAATCAGTATGTTATATTCTTTAAAAGATATTCTAAAATGATCCTAATATAAGAATGGTGAGAAAATGCAATCAAAGTGAAGACTATTTTATATAAGAAGTGTTATACGGTATTTTAGGTTTATTAAATTCTGTAACAAATAACAAAATTTTTTTTATATATTTTTATTAACGGAATATTTGAGAATTTAGGAAGAAAATATTCTGATGATATTATAATTTACTCGGCAAAATATTATAATACTCCCTCCTATTCACTATAATTGCCTCATTTCATTTGGGCACAATACTTAAGAAACTTGAATATAAAATTATAAAGGACAAAGGTGGGGTTGGTGATAGGAGAGAGGGATGAATTATTAGGAGTTAAATAAGGAATTGTGGGGCCAAAACATTAAAAAAAGTAATAAAATAGGAGTAAAAAAGTTGTGTGGGGTTTGTTGAGAGGAGAGAGTGATGAATAAAATAAGAGTAAAAGTTACCAAAAAAGGAAATGAGGCGATTACTTGAATAATCCGTTTATGGAAAGTGAGACAATTATAGTGAATAGGAGGGAGTATATTTTTAGAAGAAAATTTTATGAAGACTATCAATTATCATATTCCTAAAATTAACAAATTTGTTCATTCACGGCATATTTGGCAAATGATTACTTAATATTTTTTGGCGAGACTTAAGGGAGCTAAAAACGGAATATTACGAGATTTTAGGAAGATATTAGTGTTAGGCATGAATTTAAATAACTGTTTGAGGAAAGTATTATTGTACGTATGATTTGTTTTTTTTTTGGTGATTTTTTTTTCCTGAAATGGTATGCGATTTTTCTATATTTCAGGATTGACACGTGGCAAGTGAAAGATGTGTGACACGTGGCGATCAAATGGGCTTTTGATTTTTGTTTTAATATAATACTAGGTTTGATGCCCGGCTACGCCCGGGCTACCTTTATTTACCATTTAAATTTTATTTTCTATGAAATATGATTCGCTAAATATAATTAACACATACATTTAAAATTTACATATTGAAATTACGATGAGAAGTAAAATTAACCAACAAATTATGAGACATCTCATTACTTTTACTGTTAATATTATTACTTTTACTACATCCCCTGTTAATACTATTACGTTCACTACTTGTTCAGTTA
>JAGPOY010001473.1:3791-21080 GCA_018983105.1 Silene uniflora
TAATGTTATTGTGTATGGGATTGAATGAGATTATATATTATTGTGTTATGAATGAGAAATTGTTACAGGATGAGTTGTTGACAGAGGTACGTTGTTAAGGGGGTGTACTCTGTGATGTGACGTAATATGTACGTTGTTAGGGGGTGTACTATTACAGTGTTGAGACGGTACGTTGTTAAGGGGGTTGTACCAAGGTGATGTGAGCACGTTGTTAAGGGGGTGTGCTATGTTATGAGATGGGGCACGTTGTTAAGGGTGTTGTGCCATGTTATGAGATGGAGCACGTTGTTAAGGGTGTTGTGCTATCTTATGAGATGGAGCACGTTGTTAAGGGTGTTGTGCTATGTTATGAGGTGGAGCACGTTGTTAAGGGAGTTGTGCTATGCATATGAGAATGGAATTTATATTACTAATTATTATTGTTAAGTATTGTTTGTTAAGTATTCTTTTATGGTTTATTCCTACTCAACCGCGAGGTTGACCGTGTATTCGTGAACACCTGTGATGAACCTTAATGGGGAGCAGACTTGCAGGTATTGAGTTAGCTGACTTGGGAGCTTATGGGAATGCGTGAGTATTTGGCAAGGACCGACTAGAAGTCTAGATCACTTAGTCTCATCAAGTTATTCACCATGTTTTAATTCCGCTGCGAGTTTAATTGTAATATCAGTTTATATAGTTTGTTTAAGTTGTAATAAAACCTTATTCGCTAAAGTTTTAAATTAAAGTACTTTGGTTTGTTGTACTTTGTTATTCACTACCTCGGGAAACCGAGATGGTAACAACTCTATTTATCTAGGAAGGCCTAGTTAAGGCTCTTGGATAAATGGGGGTGTTACAGATTGAGTGAGTCACAAAAGGAGAGAGTCCTCTCCTTTTGTTCTTCTCGTTCGGCCGGATCCATTAGGGGAGAGTGGGCTTTCCACTCTCTCCTTATTCTAACGAATAGCTTGACCCAAAATCGCTAAAACGAATACTAAAGGGTTTTATTATAAATCGTCAATTACGGTGTCGGATATTAATATGTCCACTCGCTACATATTGTAGTCGATATATTAATAAGGGTCTGACAATAATAAAATGACAATATTGTATAATAAGTTTAATTAATATAACCGTTTATATTAATTTACGAATTAACAGTTTAATCCGACAAGCTCCCATTATATACATTAACTGAATATAACCGTTTATATTTAATTTACGAATTAACAATTTAATCCGTCTTAGCCAATATTATTTAATCTGTATTAAATAATTATCTCATCATCTTATTGACTAACCTTTTAGTCAATTACTCCGACTAACCGTTTAGTCGTATTAGGCATCAACATGACTGTATTTTCATACTGTCACATCTCTCAAACATATCCTATAGGTGTGACTTTTAGGGACCAGTTGATCACCGTCATCTGTATGACAATAACGTCAAACTTATCTAGCAAGCCAACCGTTATTGATAAACGTGGATCAACTGATAATAATACAAAGTATACCCTGTGAACCTTTTAGAGATTTAATAAGTTATTGCACTAACTGTGGAGGACAGCAGCTCCAACAATCTCCCACTTGTCCGTACAAGTGTATGTGCAATAACGTTCTCACACTTACTGTGGAGGACACTAGCTCTAACACATTTTGCCCTAATGGGGTCTTCTTGGTACGATTTGAAACAAGCGCTGCAAAGGATGCTGTTCTTCATCAGGGTCACTTTCTCTTTGACAACAGACCGCTGATTGTTCGACCGTGGTGTGAGACTGTGGAACTGGTGAAGGATGATGTCAAAGAAGTGCCGGTCTGGGTAAGGATTCACAATCTTCATCTGAAATTTTGGGGTAAATGTCTTCCTAGACTTGCTGGTTTATTGGGAAAGTTTGTGCGTTGTGATGTGGCCACTAAAGAGAAGACTCGATTAGGGTTTGCTCGTGTGATGGTAGATGTCCCATTTGGTAAACCGATCCCAGATTGTATTAAATTTATGGATGAGGACGATAACGTTGTCTGTGTTAAGGTGGAATTTGAATGACACCCTGTCCTTTGTAAGCACTGCAAAGGAATAGGGCATGAATCCACAAAATGCAGGAAGGGTAAGAGTACTGAAACGCAGAAAGAAGGGGTGGCTCCTGTTGGGAAGAAAAAATGGGTGCCTAAGCAGAAAACTCAGCCTGCTAAAGGTGATGCTAAAAGCCTAAAACTAATCCCGTCCCTCCCCCTACTCCAAAACTTGTTACTGTTGACCCTATTGCTGAAGTAGTGACTCCTGTTGCCACTGAAATACCTAATAAGTTTCAGGTCTCTTGGAGTAGAAATGGACAATATCATATGGTTAACACCCGTGCTAGACAGATTATTAGACTTAGTCGACAGGAGATTATGGATGCTGGTCTGAGTGCTGTTCAATTTGGCTCTCACACTTTCCTTGATTCACTCAATAATGTGACCCCTAAAGTTGGCATTGGTACGAATGGTAGTGTATTACCTCCTTCTGGGGGTAATGCATAATTGGGGATTTTGGAATATCAGGGGGCTAAACAGTCTATTGAAACAGAATCATATAAAGGGCTTCCTTCCTCATCATCAAATAGGGCTATTTGGTCTCCTTGAGACAAAGGTAAAACCTTTGTCTCTAAATGCTGTTAGAAATAATATGTGTGCTTTGTGGTCCTTGAAAACAAATACTCACTGTCACAAGGGTGGGAGAATTTGGGTGCTGTGGAATCCTTCCATGTTTAGAGTACACATTCATGAGTATAATTCACAATTTATCCATCTGGAGACTATTGATTTAAGCTCTGGATATCATTGTTGGGTAACTATGGTGTATGCCTTCAATGGGACTCAGGAGAGAAAGATCTTATGGGATAGATTGTGTAGTATTAAAAGTAGTATTACTGGTCCATGGGTCATCTGTGGTGATTTTAACACAGTTTTAGCACCTGCTGAGAGGTTAGGGGGAGCTAGTACTGTGGAAGAGATGGATGACTTCAAGTCTTCAAGGCTTGTGTAGATGAGTGTGAAGTTGGGGACTGTCCAGCTAGTGGTTCCTTATATACCTGGTGCAATAAACATGATGTTGCCACTAGGGTGTATAGCAGACTGGATAGAGTTCTTGTGAATCATGTATGGTTGAATGATAATAAGGAAGCTTATGCACAGTTTTATTGTGAAGGACTTTTTGACCATACCCCTTGTGTTATTCAGGGTAAACTTGATATTGAGAAGAAGAGGAGAAGCTTTAAGTACTATAATATGTGTAGTCAGTCTCCAGATTTTAAAGCTCGTATCCAACAACATTGGGGAGTGCATAGACAGGGCACTAAAATGTTTATCCTGGTGAAAAAGTTAAAGGAGTTAAAATGGCCACTAAAAAATCTGAATAAGGCTGATTTTAATGATATTGAGAACAATGCTACTAGGGCTCGAATGAATTTGGAATATCTTCAAACTAAGCTCAGGACTGATCCTTTGAATCCTGTTCTTATTCAGCAAGAATGTGAAGTAGCTAGTAGTGTGAGATTTCTGGATAAAGCCTGCTATGAAATCCAAAAATCCAAAGCTACTTGGATTGAGAAAGGAGATAGTAACTCCAAGTATTTTCATAGTATTATTAAAGGCAGGTAGGGAAGGAATAAAGTGATGAAGATTGAAAATATTCATGGTGTGGTGTGTGAAAATACAGTGGACATCCAGGAGGCTTTTTTGGAATTCTATCAGTCCCTACTGGGTGATACTCCTACTGAGAAAATTGCTCACCATGTTGTTCAGATGGGGAAGCTATGTACAACTGAGCACTGTGAAATCTTATTGGCTCCAGTTTCTAATGAGGAAATCAAACAAGTAATTTTTTCCATCCATACTCATAAAGCTGCTGGACCAGATGACTATTCTAGTGCTTTTTTTTCGAGATGCTTGGGATATTGTGGGTTCCAATGTCACTGATGCTGTTAAGGACTTTTTTTTACATCTGGTAAGCTCCTTAAACAGATTAACCATACCTTTATTACCCTCATTCCAAAGTGTGATTTACTCCAAAATGTTACACAATTTAGACCCATCTCGATCTTGTTGTAATGTTGTCTATAAATCTATTTCCAAAATACTTTGCAATAGACTATCCTTAATCTTACCACATATCTTTAGTGAGAATCAAGGTGGGTTCATTAAGGGGAGGAGTATTGTGGAAAACATACTTATTTGTCAAGATGTGGTTAGATGTTATAATAGGAAATCTGTGTCCCCTAGATTCATGTTAAAGACTGACCTAAAAAAAGCTTATGATTCTGTGAGCTGGAGCTTTATAGTGCAGATGATGCATGCATTAGGATTTCCCAATCAATTTATTCATTTAATCATGAAATGTGTCCAGACTGCCACTTACTCTTTGGTTCTTAATGGTGAGACTTTTGGGCACTTTAAAGGGGCAAAGGGGCTTAGACAAGGTGACCCTCTTTCACCTTTGTTATTCACTATTGCTATGGAGTATCTGAGTAGAGTTCTCTCTTATACTACTGATACCATGCCTTTCAAATATCACCGAGTGTGTAGCCCCCTCAAACTCTCCCATCTCATGTTTGCTGATGATCTTCTCCTTTTTAGTAAAGGGGATGTCAACTCCATTATGGTGCTGTTGAGGTCCTTTCCTATTTTCTCTTCAGCTTCTGGACTCCAAATGAATCCTTCCAAAACAAATGCTTATTTTAATGGGGTTCATAGTTGGGTCAAACAAGATATTCTCCAGGTAGCAGGTTTTAGTGAAGGGTCGCTTCCATTTAAATATTTAGGAGTACCTATCACTTGTGGGAGACTGACCAGAGGTGACTGTAGTGTACTTGTTGAGAAAATGATTGAAAGAATTAGGGGGTTTGAGTCTAAAAAGTTATCCTATGCTGGTAGATTGGTACTAGTGAACTCTTTACTTACTGCCATCTACAGTTATTGGATAAATATTTTCATTATCCCCAAAGGTGTCCTGAATAAAATCAATGTCATTTGTAGAAATTACTTATGGGATGGGAAAGTGGACTATATCAGGGTACCTTTAGTCAGTTGGGAGAAAATTTGCTCTCCAAAAAATGAAGGAGGGCTGGGAATTAGGAATAGATATTCCTGGAATGTGGCAGCTATTGGAAAGTTAGTCTGGTGGGTGTACTTTTGTCCTGATAGACTCTGGGTGAAGTGGGTCAATCAAGTCTATATAAAGAACTCTTTCTGGACTGACTACCAACCCAGTGGTGATATGAGCTGGGGCTGGAAGCAAGTTTGTAGAGTTAGAGATCAGTTGGCACCTAGATTTGTTGATGGCCAATGGGCGTTGGATCCCAAGGGATACACTATTGGCAACGGGTATGAGTTTATGAGGAAAAAAGTTTCAAGAAGTTTCCTGGCATAAAATGATTTGGCATAACTGGGGACTCCCTAAACACCAGTTCATAGGGTGGCTAATTGCCAGGAAAGCATTACAATTGAAGGAGAAACTGTTTTCTCTAGGGGTTGCTGATAATGTGGAGTGTCTGATTTGTGGAGATGGGACTGAGACATTCGAGCATTTGTTTCAGACCTGTGCTTATAGCAGAAGAATTCTGGACGAGATGGCCAAGCTGTGCCATGTGGGGTTCCCTCAAACTGACTTACTTAGTTGGCTTGGTGAATGTCAGTGCTCGCAGCTGAACAAAGGAGTGCTGGTCTGTGTGGTACATGCAATATACTACCACATTTGGCTGCAAAGGAATCAGTCTCGGGTTGAAGGTTGCATTTCCAGGCCTGAGAATGTGTGCGCACACATCAAAACTGAAGTTAAATTTAATCTTAATACTCGTTTGAATGTAAAGCCTGTTGGGGCTGAATTGATTTGGTTGAGTAGTATTAGATTAAATATGTAAGCTCTCCAATTCTGGAGGGCGGTCTCTTAATTGTATTCGTTCATCAAAATGGTTAGCTTGTAATAGCTATGTTTTGTTCTTAATAGAAGCTTACATTTCAACTAAAAAATATCTTTTTTTTTTCTAACCAATTACTTCCATATTATCATAATCCTCATTACATCTTCACTATCACTCTCAACAACGAATCAATTGACTCGCCAAATGTTTTTGACTATGTTGTTTCGTACCTTATATATGGCCTTCTTCCGCTTTTCATCAAACATGCCCGAATAGATGCTAAAATTATTAATGAGAAGAGTGATTTTCTTTTTGTTTAAATAATATGTATGTATCGAATAATTAATGTCAAATGTTTTTGTATCAGTTTTTAAAAATAATACTCCGTATATATAGCTTTTCTGAACTGAATTTATAGGATCTGAATTTTTCTGAACAGAACTTATAGGATCTGAACCAGGATCTGAACTGAACTGAACTTATTGGATCTGAACTGAACTTATAGGATCTGAACTTTTCTAAACTGAACTTATAGGATCTGAAGTAAACTTAAATTAACTTTAAGTCCAAAAGAACAGGGCCAAAGTGATTAATTATATCGGAAAATATTGTTATTGTTGACTGGATTAACGCTAAGAAGGTCTTACATAATTAAGTAGAATGACTTAGCTATAGCGACCGCATGCTAAGTGTAGATGTAAAGGATATATATATCACCGACCTGACATATAGTCTTATAGGTCATCCCTTTATTTCAATTAATTGACCATATATCCCTAATAGATACTCCGTATTTACTAGGTTTAAACCCATGAATATTCACGCGCCTACTTCAAAATATTTAGTATAAAAGATTGCTATTTCATTTTATTAATATTCATAAAAACTAATATTTTGATATTGAAATTATTTTTTCAGCGTGTTCGTGACCCTCACAATATGACAGGCTTTAAATATTTTTTTTCATTGTTATAATGTACTCGATCACCTTATACACATTTATTATGATTTTTGTTTGTTCTTATTGAAATATAAAAAAAATTATCTTGTACAAGTGAAGTGATCATGAGTCATGACATCAAGAAAGTTTGTCACTTATGTATATTCTCAATTATTTTACTCACAAAGTTTCTAATATGTATAAGTCTACTATGTTATTGTACGCCCTAAACAATAAGACTGCTCATTTATTAATACAATGAATGTTAATGTGTATAATTATAATCCTCTTATTGGTTTACGTGCATGATAACGTCATATCCCGGGTACACCTAAGAATTTTTCTTTTATTATAATCTTCTTATTGCTTGTCAATTTTCTATTCCAATTTTCGAATATTTGTATTATAATCTTAAGTGTAAGGTTAAGAAAGTTAAGGAGTCAATAATTATTATAAATAGACTCTTGTCTCATTTTAATTATTCAAGTTAATTAAAATCTATTAATTAAATAGCTATGAAGGCTTATTATTGATTATGGAGGACACATTAATGGTTGTCCGAAAGGACTCAAGAATGTTTCAAAAAATTATTATACCTTACACACCTTTTGACTTAAATGCTAAATAGAGGTAATTGTTCCACGTGAATGAGAGTGATTGATGGATGTGGTAAATTTTTATTTGGATAATGAAAGTAAACTTAGACAATTCATCGGTAAATCCTGCATGCCTATGAATTGACAGATATTATAATTACATGGATAGGAAATAAAAATTTGTGTTCTAGGTTTTAAGAGCGAGAGAATTTGATATCCTTCTTATTTATATGAGTTATTACTACTTTATTTTAAAAATCCCGTGAAATTTCGAAAAATCACCAAGGCTGGGTTGTTTCAGTTACAGTTTGTGCGATATAACTTTACGAGTCCTATATTTAGATATCATGCCCCAAATCTAATAATTAAGCATCCCCTTACTACTAAGAGAATAAAAATTTTCTTAGTTTTCCCTCCAAAAAGCATCTACCTTAATTAGGAAATAAATGAAACTTTTCCCTTTCATGTAATTATTATCTTTTCTTGATGTTCTTATGATTATTATAACTCTAATCTTTTTATTAAATTCATAATTATTATTTTTTCAATAAAATTAAATAAAATTGGTTTTAAACTATGAATTAAAAGTTGCTAATGTTTCAATAATGCAATAATTATTACTTTAGAGAATCACTTGACATCCTCTTTTTACTAAAAAAAAATAACAAATTTCAAACTTTTTTCGCCTACATCACATCCTACTACTTTGTATATTTATCTAATTAATTACTTTCCTACTTCATTTTAAACTATAAATACGCATATTCTGATTTTGTACACAATAAAAGTACAATTGTTGACCATAAATATATGTTGAATAACTGAAAATAAAAAAATACCAATAGCTTAATTGTTAATTTCTCTTACATTTCCATCTAGAAAACCATGCTATAGCACGGGAGCTACACTAGTTATAAATAAGTAATCATGAACTTTGTTATTTATTGGGGAAACTTGACATAAATGAAGGAATACATTAAAGATGACATACATAAATAATTAATCAACTTAACGTGCAAAAGCAATCTCGTTGCCTCACACCCGGCCTCTTACAACATTTTTATTGAACATAACATACATGAATGAATCAATTAATAAAATTCATAAAGAAAGAGGACTTGCTTAAACGGATGACAAATGGATCCGGTGCATTTGATACATCACCAATTCTTATTTAAGACGGATATCCGTCTTAAATAAGAATTGGTGATGTATCTATTTGATCCGCTTAAAGATTTAAGGCGGATACTCTATTTTAGACAAGACATATTATTTAAGACGAAGGTATTCAAAGTAACGCGTATGAGGCGAAGAGTGTGAGGAAGATCGAAAGCAACGACGAAATGTTGGATGTAGTAGCATTTGAGTATGCATCCTCGCTTCCTTGTGTATTATTATTAGGATTCGATGCAGATCCAAGTCCTGCAACAATTTTAAAATATTATTAGCAAAGTAATGTAGTATATACATTGTTGGACTTGTACAGAATAAAAAGAAAAGTTGTGAATTAATTTTATAGGTTATCTTTCAACAAACATGTTTTGGATTCTTTCCATGATAATTTAGTACTCGTAATTGTTTTTATTTCGGCCATAATATGTAGAGTTCATAAAAGTTTAATTAATTAATATGCTTAAAAAAGTCGAGGGCACTTACCATTACATTGATCCGTAGGAATTTTGAGATTACAAGCACCAGGAAGGGAACTAGGGAGAAATCGACTAAGAACAAAACCCACAGCTTGAGCACCGCCAATGTTAAGAGCCTCGCAAATACACGACGGGGCAGTTTGTACAAGATTAGCTAGTTCGGAGCAACAAGAAGGCGATGGGGTGGATGAATTTCCGGTGCTAAATGTTAAGCAAGGAGACAAGGACGTAAGAGCCATAGGACAATTTGATTGTGCACCAACATTTACTAATAATATAGGCGCTAACAATAATACCACCAACGTAACAATGCTTTTCCGAGCCATGATTATATTTTTGCGAATGCAATTATTTCACTTGCTACAAATAACTTGAGAATCAATTTAAGGGTACATATAGTGATAAAACAAAACTTTATAAAGTGCTAATGGCATATATGTAGTTTGGTGTGCTAGGTGAACTAAGCAATGTAATTGAGAACCATAGTTTGAAATTAGAACCTATAAAAGTCCAAGTTTAGTTCACGTGTCATATTGTTGTCCTAGTATTGTGATTTGTTTGGCTAGTAGTTGTTTGGTTCAGACCATAATGCTAAATTTCTTTGATGTTTGTACGTTTTAAAACTGCATACACATGAGAAAGACGGCAAATCATGGGAATCGGGTGACCTACTAAATCTAATTCCGTATCTGATAGGCTCTTGTGGAGGGAAGCTATTATAGAGTCCGGATCTCTTCACTAAGTACTTCCGCAGTCCCGATTAATGATTATCTACTCCCTCCCACCACTATATGCTTCCTTATTTTCATTTTCAGATTATTCAGGTTTTCTTACCTATTTTCTTTGGTTTTCTTACCTATTTCCTTTTTTGGAAGATTTGTGTGGTCCAAATTCATTTGTATGTGCATTAGTGTGTTTTGTGCGGTCCAAATTCATTTTCTTCTTATTCTTAAATTTGTGGAAAAAGAAAAGAGAAGAATATAGTGAATAGGAGGGAGTATTATTTTTGGCACAAAGATCAAGGAAATCTACCAAACAAGAAAAAAGATAATTTTTTTTTTGGCAACAGAAAAAATAAGTTCTTTAAGTAGTGCCTACCCGACTCTCGGAGTCGGATTTTATTAATACATTATTAAGATAAGAAAATAAACTACATATGAGGTTGACAACCAAAAATGATTTCTCAACGGGACGATCAGAGCTAGCCAATTGCACGAACATTTCTTCTCTTCTTTATGAACCGAGCTTCGGACGAGTACCTGCAACAAGACACACTTACGCCACGAGTATGTAGAAATTTATGGGAGAGGGATCTACTTTTTGAGATAAATTGTGTCTTGGAGATTCATTCCCTTGGCTATTATTCTTCTTGAAAGTGGTCATTCTCCATTTCTCGCGCACATGATGAATAGAGGGGTACCGACAAAATATAGAGGTAAACTGGGCGCATGATGGCTTCTCAAACGAGTAAATCTTACACTTCTTAGGTCAAGCTGAAAAATGAAAGGTTGATGGTCATTAGAATCATTCTAATGGTCATTAAAATCATTCTGAGCTGGAGAGCAAATATGCCGGCCTAACCTTTCATTCACCAGAGAGAAGCTTCGATCCAGGAGGAGAAAAATTGTCACAAGTTGAAGACGCGCTTGAGTATAGGATGCGCTCAAACTTACGCTAGCGGGTTTCACATTGCTATCATCAGACGGAGTCATGTCTTCGTTCATAGCCCCCATCATCTTAGATTTCCACTTTTTAGGACATCTCGTCTTCTTCTTACATCGTTCTTCTTCTTCTTCTTACATCGTTCTCTGATACTGTTCACTAATACACTACAAAAATAAAAATAAATAACTATTGACGCGGACCGAGGTTAGCTATTACGGAGTAGTATAACTAAGAAACGAGTAATCCTTATAGAAGGAAGAAGATAATAAATGAATGGTATAATTACCGGCTTACCCTCTCCTACTGGTTAAAGAAGGTAAGGATCAAAAGGACCCACACAACCCAATTTAATATCGTGTCATATTAGAATCGACCCACTTTCATAACAATGGATCATTAGACCTCGACCTGCTCAACTTCGACCCGTTAATTTCTTGTCGGGTTCGATCCATGTTTTCGTGTAGAAAGACGAACGGATCAAATAAAATCCAGCTTTATTTCTCCCGATTACCACGCCAAGAGGGAGCATTATCAACAGCGTAACACCATTTTATTTATTCAACAGTTCAGATTACAGATACATAACCGAACCACCGTTAACTTTTCACCTTTTCCATTTTCAGACCTTACAAAACTCCAAAATTTAAAAGCCAGCAAAACTTAAAACAGAAAGCACAGGACTATCCTCTCGCTGTTGCTTCGGCTGCTGTTGCTGTTGTTGTGGCCGACTCTCCTCGCGCTGTTTCTTCTGCTGTCGTTGCTGCTGTTGTTGTGGCCCAGCCATGAAGAAGGAGTTCTGCTGTCTCATAAACATCTCCTCTACTTCTCTTGCTGGCATTTTAAATGCCAGTTCTTTAGCTTCATCATCTAGTTGGTTTATCATGTTTTCTTGCCCTAAACAACACATGCCAACACAATTACTCACTCACTAAATAAATCTTAAATAGTCGATAGTCAAATACCAGGGGATCGATTTTGGCCAAGTAATTAAGTAAAATGATGAAATGATGAACTAACCAGCGAGGAAGTTCCTCTTGTTGTTTCGGGCATTTATACCAAACCCGATCATTCTAAGATTCTCATTCTCGGATGAGACGATTGAAAATGGGAGCCCAGCCGGAATCACAATAGCATCACCCTTGGATAAGTTGGACCGGACTTTCTGGTATCTTGGACCGCTACTTTGTCGCTCTTTTTGTTTCTTATTGCTTTGTTTTCCAATATGTGGGGATGCCATCTCAATGTATCCACTCCCTTCCTCCACCAACACAATGTGGGTGGCTTTAGAGTTGAAGTTTGGTGCCATCATAGATCCCTTAATATCACATAAACGCAACGTCAGCTTGCGAACATAATCAATTCTTGTTCCGTTGGCAAACAACTAGTTACGGAGTACTTGCTAATGAGCAGTCTCAAAACTCATGAGAAAGTTCTACCTGGTTGAGGTCACAATAGGCAACAGAGACGTCAAGATTGTTGAGCTTCTCGTAATCATTCGGAGTAACCTCGTAGTATTCACCTTGATCATTAGAGTACAATGGTTCTTCGTTCAACAGATTGAATACACCTTTTGATGATCCAAACCTTTCAGTAGACATCCCATGCTGAGCCAGTGCCCTCACTTGATCTTGTCTAGCTTTGATGATCGTTCCTTCGTTTTGCTGCTCAAACATTCTTTTTATCTCCTCCTTCGGAACCTGTCACGAACAAGCTCGCAGAATTTGTTAAAATCATGAAACAGAATATGCATGAAAAGAAACTGTTGTGTACAACACTTGCATACGTTTTTGGTACGTTTTTGGCAACTGTTATAACCTTTTAAAACGTTCTTCACAAATTTGAAGTATTCGACATTATCTATTTATGGACATCAAATTTTGAGTGAAGAACATACATCAAGAGCTGCTTGTAGGATCTCTGAGCTGAAGATGTTTAAGAATGATTCGGCCTTTTCACCGCCAACACTGAAGTATTGCTACAACCAGAGTAAAACTAAGTAAGTTCATAAATGTGATTCATTTCTTGGTTATTCTAAACTCTAATCTATCAAATTGAAATACAGACCTCGTATTGACCGGGGTTATTAACAGGGCGTAGCAGCTCCACTATCTGCAGCTTCTCATCGTTGTCACTATTTACTAAGTAGGATGTTGTGCCGGCGGGAACAACAAGAACATCTCCTCGCTCTAGATTGAAGTTGTCTCGCTTTTCTTGGGTCACAAAAGTCATGGCCGCCTTCCCTATATTAGTACAACAAAACAAATTATACAAGAGAATCAGTGAATTAAAGCCGACTTCTTTTACAGTGAGGACATACCGTCCCATGCAAATTCTTAATGTAATTTTCAATATGGTTTTTAGGAACTCCAACTGTATTTGTTTTTTTCGGTACAATGTCCTTCTTTGGAGGATCGTAGAAAGGCCAGGTAAGAGATGCCTCCCGAAACATTAATAATATCCCGGCCCGCCCATGTATAACACAGAAAATAATTGAGTTATACCTTTAATCACAAAGAGAACAGAGTCGGCATCCCAATGGTGAGGAAGCATGAAGGTATTCGGATTCGCCTCATAGAAGCCAAATCTATATTTATCGATCCCCTGAAGGAGCTCGGACTTCTCTGAAAACCTCTGAAGTACACTCATATTACCCTCTTGAGTTGAGTAACGAGTCTCAAAGCTTTTTGAATCAAAGTAGTAAGGATTATTGTCACTTTCTTCCTTTTCCTTCGATTTCTGATGCTTATTTTCCCCAACAAATTCATCATTCCTGCGGTGCTCTGAGCGACCATGTCTGTCCTCACATTGTAGTTTGCATTGTCTTTGCCGTGCAAATCCTTCTTCCCTATCTTCACATCTCCTCATGCAGTGCTTGTAGGCCCGATCTCTTCGGTTATCCAAGAACATGACCGAATGTTAATGACATTATGGCTGATAAACAGACACTTACAAGTCATGTTTCTTATTATTAATACTGCTTTTTCATTGACCTTTTAATCCATGGTAAAACTAAGACACCAACAATCACAACACGTATTTACTTGGCTGCAACCCTTAATCCACAGTAAATATATTTTATTCAAATGGAGTTAGATACCTAATTAATTCTATGTATTTCGGAATGGAGTTGAGAACAAGTTATGTGTTCACCAAGGCAAGTTTGATCATACATTTTGTTCGATATTTTCAAGTTTGAACCAGTAAATTTCTGTCTCAATCAACTAATTTAGAAGCATTTACTTAAATTTTCAAGTTTGGACCGAAGATGTCGTAGTCTAGTGGTTAAGACGGAGGTATTGTGGACAATAGGTCCCAGGTTCGAATCCCCCCTCCCCTCTATTGTAATGCGACTATGTGCGTGCTTCGATTGACAAAAAAAAAACAATTATGTTAATTGCCTATTCGATCCAACTTGGATTTATAATTTTGAGTTCCTTTCGATTTAGGGAGGGTTGAAAAAATTAGCTACGATTATTTTTATTAGCGTCTGTCCTCTCGGCCGATTGGGATTTGGTTGGGTTTTAGGCTGTTTGACTCGGGTTATAGGATCAACCTAAGTACCTAACCTTTTCCTATCTAGCTAGGTTTGACCACCAACAGGCAACGACTTCAAGAGCTCATCAAAATTATTCAAAACCATGCTCGCTCTAAGTTTGAACAACCAATTCAAGGACCTTGATAAATGAAGATATAATCTATGCTTCTCATCAACAATGAAGCAATTGGTACCAAAAAAAAAAAAAAAGCAATTAATTGTAAGACTCTGGATTAAATTATGCTCGTAAGGGCAATAGCAATGGAGAATTTTAAGGAGTTTCATACCATATAAGGAGCTCCTTAACCATTGAGTTGCAAAATAAGAAGCGCCTTATATGGAACATGTTTCTAAAGTTAGAAACCGGTTTCATGTTAGGAGAGGAAACGAGGGAGCCACATAAAAAGTACTCCCTCCACACATTAATGTGAAATGGGAAGAAAAAATAGAGAAATGGGAAGAATATTAATGTGTGAAGGGAGTATGAAACTTTTACTATTGAGGAGAACTAAGAAGTTTTATAATTAATGAGTTGTGTTGATGTGTCAATGAAAAAATGTAGTATGGAACTCTAACCATTGCAATTGCCCTAATACGAAGATTTTTTGGTGAATATATGACACAATTAATAAGAACTTTAATTAATAGCGTAATCATCAGACCTTGTGCACAATTTAATACTCTCAATGGAATGTTTACATATGCAAATTGCAAAGAGGATTACTTTTAATAGTATTAAATGGAATGTTTAATGTTTAATATGCGGAGAGAATTGCTTTTAATATTATAAATAGATAAAATAGAGAGAAACATACCAAAAAAAAGGAGGGTGTAAACTATTTACTGAGACACCCAAAAGAAAAAAGTGTAAACTATTGACTCAAACAGACAGAGTACTTCCTTTACATCTCATCTGTTATCCTTTGTTTTACAATTTGGATCGTCTTCATTTCCTTTCTATTATACTCCATTACACTCATATTTTAATACATTTTTTATTAATTAAAACATTAATTTTAAGAAAGGACAATTACAAATAGTGGATCATCACAATACTTAATCTGAATCGTTTATAAGAAATAGAGAGAATCTTGACCACTTATTTTATTATAAACAAAGGGAATAAGAGTTCTTACAAAATTTCCATCCAAAATGCATTTTCATATAAGGAAACTAACTAATAATGATAATTTATTTCATTCAACTATTATAATTTATTTAAATTATCATTTTCTTCAAATTATATTATTTTAACTAAACTCTAAACTATAATTTTCAAATATAGCCGCCTTCCAAATTTAGTAAGGAAAAACTTTCATTATCCAATGAAAAATTCTTGTGTCCTCCAGGACTACGGTGTCATTATAATATTCTATTTGGTAGATTGTTTTTGAGGGTAAGGAGTAGTGTCGTCCGCCTCTATATAACTAACACACACCATCACCATCACCATCACCATTCACCACCCTAAAATCAATGTCTCCACACTCTTTATTTTAAACGATAAAGGAGATAGTTTCATCACTGTTTTTAGATCCTCCGAAGATAATAAGGGGGAACAGTAAAAATAAAAACGGGGCGTGTTTGGCCTGTGTTTTTGGACCTAAAGACAAAGTTGAAAGTAGTTTCTCAAAAACTAAAATACCATCTTTTTGCAGCAATTTGGTGTTTCTGATTCTGGAAAACTACTTTTAAAAAATTAAGCTCTAGAAATAAAAGCTCATTTTTAACAATCTAAGCCAAACATGTTCTAATATAAATGGAATAAGACAATACCGATCTCCCCGGTCATCACGATGCTCATCACCACCAGCATGACCGCCACCACGCTCATGCTCCCTTCTTTCTCTCCTAAAACCAACCAAAGAGAGCATATTTATGAAAATTGAAAAATGAAGACAATATAAATAAGATGCGAGGAATAACTATAGAAAATGAAGTACACAATACCGTTCTTCTCTATCACCGCGATGTTCACGCTCACGCTCACGTTCCGGGTCACGTTCCTTTCGTTCTCTCTCAAGAGCGGCCTCGTACGTATCCTGGCACCTGCGTTGGCACTGCCACTGCACCTTCCCCGTACCACCACACGTACGCTGGCATCGCTCATACTCCTTCTCCGCACCGCCAACGCTAACCCTTCCAATATCATCCCTTTGTTGATGTATAGCCTGGCATAGTTGGCGGCATTTGTGCTCTTCAAAGTAAGGCTGTTGCCTTTGACACTTCTGCTCGCATTGTTTTAGGTCTCTCTCAGGGTTTCTGTTTACGTAACTACATGAACATGTTAATATTATAGCTGAAAATATTATTAGTAAGAAAACGGTGTTAGTTTTTAGCTTCATTGTTGTTCTTAACTATATATGCTCTCTATTTTCAGATATATCGTATATATAAGTGAGGATTGAGGTGAGGTAGACGAGCAGATAAGTTCAAACACAAGATAGATGTGATTTGAGACAACGTTAGCTTCATGCATGTGTAGGTGAGTGCAGTGGTGGTGTTTTTTCCTTTGGGATTTGTTGATTTTGCATGCATGAAGACGGGTGTATGTTGTAAGGTCGTAGGGCAGATGACACGTTCAAAACATGCGCCCTCTTCACATGCTTTTGTGATAATCAACGTAGTTCTCAAACAGACTAATATATATCTTGTCTATAGCCACATAATTACTTGGTAGGTGGATAAATGTTATTGTAATTGTCATAAAATCATCTCAACTAAAAGTTTAAATTGATTAATGAAATTTAAGATCGATTTTATACTCTTAACTAGACCTGGCAAAATGGGTGAGACCCGAATGACCCGACCCGAAAAGGCTGACCCGAGACCCGAAAATGACCCGAACTTGCTTGACCCGGAAATGACCCGAAACCCGAATTGACCCGACCCGACCCAAACCCGACCTGAACATTGTCTGACTCAAAGTTGACCCGACCCGAGGTGACCCGACTCGGAAAGACTTAAAATGACCCAAAATGACTAATAACTAGTTAAATTTGCAAAACAGTATTTCTGAATTAAA